>CAWUFW010002909.1:1800000-2003762 GCA_963921515.1 Calotriton arnoldi
TTTGAAGATTACATTGGACTTGTTCTCTGCTGTGTGTTGGCACTAAGGCAGAATGTGTGCCATCATTAGCTCAAACCACATGTGGTAGTGAAGCCAAATCATGCTAATTTCCCTTCACATTGAACAATCCTCATTGTGTTTAAAGTGTATGTAGCTGTTGATGTGTCTCATCATGGTAGGACATACTTATTGTGGCACACCACTGAAACTTGGTTGTGACATTCCACCAGATACTTGAACAGTGGATTGGAATGATCCTGTGTCTGCAAAATGTAGTACTGCCATGTTTTTGTCTCTTGGTGTTATTGATGTGGGATTCCTTATGTGAGCTACAAGATCTGGCTTCAGCTGATGACATAAAGCAATGATAATTTGCCTATTCAATATGATTGTTTTAGATATATCCCCTTCTTCCATGTTGGCAAGGTCTGGGACTGGAAATGTGAAAATTGGCACTGAGTATTAGTGTCACGAATGGATTGTTAGTGAAACTTTTGACAGACAATTACTGGTCAAATGGAATAAACATAGTAGAAGATGATTTAATGATATATTTTTGGGGGGTTATGGTTGGGAACTTGAGAAAAACATTATCTACTTGAAAACTATCTATGTTTACACAATCATTTGATTTTTGTCATTGTAAAGTTCTGATGGAAGGAAACAAATGCATTGATAGAGTTGCGATATACAACACCAGTCTAAGAGTTTTTGAGTTGTACATTTATTGAACTAAATGTGAAGAAATTAAATGGTGAAAATCAAAAAGCAAATCAAAAAGTGAAGAAGTCATTCATGGTGAATAAAACCATAGTTGAAGAGCCAAAATTGTTTGAAGTATAATGTAAAAAAATACGACTGGCATCAGAAAGGTAAATGAGTCCAGAAATAGTCGACAGAGTGAATGATAGTCACACACTGGAGGATATTAGGGTCAGGGTTTCTTACAGGTGGTGGCAGAGGTCTTGCAAGTCTCACCTCCTGATAATCTGGGTGGACGTCCCCTCCTGCGGGGGAGGGTGAGCCACATTTGGAGAGCTTGGGGTGGCTGCAGGTGGTTTTTCCTGTGGCAGGGCCTCCCTTCATGAGGCTGGGGCAGATGTAGATGGGCCAGATGTTGAAAGACCACAGGAAGGGGTAGATAATGATGGGAAAAGCCCTGACATATGTGTGTAAATATCCTGCAGCACCCCAGTCAGGGAGCCCATATTGGAGTTGTGAGACAAACAATGTAGATACCTAGAAGTAAAAAAGGCGAAGATTATTATGATTATAGCGTTCAGTGGTGTTGAACATATTACCCTAACCTTTTGCAATTTCAAACAGTACAACATCAAATAGGCAGGTGATAAGATGTCCTGAAATGTTTATGAAGTGATAAGAATACCTAGCATCTCCCAACCATTCAACCCAACACAGTGGAGAGGTGAACTGTGTCATTAACAATTCCAAGTCCTAGCTGACTTCAAAACAGACATTTACACAACTTATATGGATGTTTGGCATTAGTCATCATATGAACAGTGCAGAGTCAGTTTTTGAAATTCCCACGTCTATTCAGCATAGTAATTGTCATACCTTACAATTTGTGGGTCAATACAGTTTGATTTGTGAAATTCATTACATGAATTCAATTGGTTGGGAAGAACAGGACAACATTAAAAAAACAACACAAACCATTTTGAGACTACAGCATTGAATAGGGATTGATAACTACATGGCACTTTACCATATGTGGAAATATGTTAGACAAGAGAGAATGAGCAATATGACATAGCAATATTCTTGTGACAAAACAGAAACAGGGCATCATGGTATTTGTAGTCATTTCAAAGACAACTTCCCAACGCTTGCAAAATGGTTAGTGGAAAATATGTAGTTGAAATGGGACAGACACTTACAATATGACACACATATGAGTAATGGGTTATTTGGTGTTCTAACACTTACAGGCACCATCATGTGACATGTAATTGAGATTGACACCTGTAATGTTAGATGCAACACAATACATTCACACAAACAATCCGAATGATCTAATTCTGATACTTTGAGGTTTATATGATAGGAAAATATGTGCAGAACACATTGGCAGCAGCTGAGTTGAGAACAAACAGGACATTGAGGTTTAGAGAGACTTTGTAACGTGTAATTTACCAGACTCCACTCCACCTGTCAAGCCCTCAGGATGTAGGATCTGCAAGACCTTCTCCTCGCAGGGATAACATTGTATTGGGGGCCTGGGAGAACCACCACCAGTCCTGTTGACCTCCAGGAGATGCTTGGAGGCCAAGGGACGCACCTTCCTCCGCAGGTCGTTCCACCTCTTCCTTATTTCCACCTGTGTGCGCAGGTTGTTTGCTAAAGCATTCACTGTCAACTATTCTGGCCCATATTTGCCTTTTCTGAGTTAGGGGTGTATTTTAGTCTTGGGCTCCAAACAATTGTGGCTCTACTCTTATGATTTCATCCACCATGACTTCCAGTTCTCCCTCAGTAAAACAGGGATTTTTGGGCCTTGCCATTGTGCAAAGAAATATAATGAAATCAAATTAATTAGCCACAAGGAAATAAATGAAAGAAGATAAAGGGACAAGAAACTGCAAAAAGTAACAGAATAACCTCACTTAACTGGCAAAAGTTCTGCTAAAAAATGTCATGGTGCGGTGGAATGGCAAAGGATCATGGTCTGAAATAGAGTGTGCTTTATATTTTTGTATGTAGGTGTTTCCATTTGGCCAATGGACATCAGGTGTGTTATACTAGCTTCCTTCCAATGGCCACAGTGATGGTGCATTCTTAAGCACGTACTGCAACGGACCTCCTCCGTCAGGGAACCGCTGCTAGGAGACTGCCAGAACAACTGTGAAATCTAAATCTGCTCAGCGGGAACTCACTGCCCAGACGGTGATGGAGTACTAATCGGCTGCATTGGAGTCCGCCGCGTTGGCAGCGGTGAGCCGCGACCGACGCTGTTGATGCGAACTGCGAGTCAGCCTGCATGCATCTAAATATGGCAGGCGAAAGACCGTCAGCTCAATGGAGTATTTGGGACTGCTGCAGCTGTAGATGGCGATAAGACTGGCAAAATCTAAATCAAGCCCTCAATCTTCTGGTTCTGTCAGAGTCCAATATGTTAATATTTTCTTTTGGGCTAGGATCTCTTAAGGTACTAGAGAGCTAACCAAATTTTTTTTTTAAACTTAAAAAATGCTTGGTAGTCTGTACTTGTTTATTGGCAATGGAGAAAAGCCTAAAGGATGAAAACAAAGCGTAGTAAAGCATATGTTTTCTGATTATGCCTGCAATAAGGCAGGGGAGTATAACGTAGATCCCGAAGGCCCATATCCAGGTCAGATTTTCAGGGTATCCACATAAAATAAATTACCAATGGCCTTATAGGGGTTTTCAGAAAATTGAATTATATTCTTTAAAAAAGAGTCTATAGGTCACCTATTTCCTTAGTGGTGCTTCAGAAAGTCTGGCTTGGATGCGGCCCTCCTGGGCAAATGTCTGGAACCTCTGCCCTGAGGAATAGATGGAAGGGCAGCAGACCTCCACTTCCTAGATTGGCTGGCCATAAAGTCTTGAAAAGAGTTTGCTGATTAGTTTTGTTTCAGGAGTTGCCCCAGGTGTTATTTAGTAAGTGGACACTTGGGGGGATATTCTCAAGAACGTGCGATAATCATCGCCAAAAAAGGCCAAAGCACGTTTTCATATCGCCGTCTATCGCGGGAAAATAACTCCGTGTTAACGTCGTATTCACAACACGGCGGTAACATGCGATAGTCTCCCGATAACGCGTCAAATGGCCGCGATAACATTACTAGGACGGCGATAAAAATCTAAACCCGAACGTGAAAAAAGTCGCGATGGGCCCAACCACGATACAAAACCAGCGATAAGCTGCGCCAGCCTGCAAGTCCCACAAGTCAGGCGGCCAAAATCACTATAAAAGCGGCAATCAAAAACACAAACAAGACCCAAACAACTGCGAAGCACCATGGAGGTAGCCGGAGCAAGTACAGAGGACAACCAGAACCCCACAAGGCCCACGGAGGACCAGCCTGGGACCATCATTGGGGAGACGGTGGCAGGAGTCGGGGGACCGGACACTGCACAACATGACCTGAGCCAACAGCAACAGGGTGAGTAACGACCAGGGACTGGGGGACGGGGGAGATGGGCACAATGGCACACATGCACAAGTAAGTATAGCACATCTGCGGACAAACCATGCCCAAGAGTCACAACTCTGACCAAGGGCCCAATTTACCCAAGTCTGCAACATCTCAGCACTGCATAAGCACAGAAGTGAAAGGCACACCGCCTGAAAGGGATAAGGGCCAGCCAAATCAGACCCGAAGGGGCAACTCACCCACAATGCAGCACACACACATAAGATGCAGAGCACCCCAACATTGACAACAATGTGGTACAAACTGCAACACTTTCACAACAGAACAGAGGACACAACTGCTGCCGCCTGTGTGTAGAAAATGGCCATTCGCATTTGGCATAGCAGGAAACTGTGAGATGACAATGTACAAGTACAACCTCACATCCCTGATGGTGTAGAAATGCCAAGTGTCCCGCTTCAAAGAGGCGTCTCCTCATACACAGTCACAATGTACATTGCCATGCAGTCTGACAGTAAACTTGTACAATGCGTGAACATACATGTGAACACAATGTCAATCTGCATTTCCCTTCACATTGCAGAGGGAGAATCAACACCTCCTGCAGAGCAGACCCAACAACACAGCACTGATGATGAAGAGGACCTCCCCAACATCTACACCGACGCACTCCAACAGCTCAGGGACAGCTCCGGCACCCCACCTCCAGGAGCAGGGCAGCCCACCTGCATCCATGAGACCCCACCCCCTGCACAGGCCACACAGCAGGAAGCACCCACCACCACGGCTGTCTCCCAGGACCCCCACGACCACCACATGGCATTCCAACGCCGTGTGTTAGGGTGCCAGGAGGAGATGGCTGACCAGCTGCGGGTGGGGTTCGACCTCATGGCAGCCAAACTAGATGCCATAAGTTGGTGTCTAAGTCCCATCAGGGACCACTCATAGTCCCTAACGGACACCCACTGTCCGCTCCTTGCTCTACGACAAGCCATGGCTGACATCGCTGGAGTCATGACTCTGAGACAAGAACAACTGTCTAGTCAGAGTGGCCCCAGCAATGTCAGCCGGGAGTTGGGACACATAAGGAGAATGATGGAGAGCTTGGAGCGGATGCAGGCGGAAAGAATGTTTGCCACGGCTGCACACCAGCGAGATGTAGCTGTAATCTTCCATGCCCTGCAGATCCTCGTCATGGCATTGCCACCACAAGGCCTGGCACGGATGGATGCTGGTGCTACTACTACATCCACATCTCCTCCCCCTGAAGTGTCAGTGCCACACAGTGCGGCAGATTTCCCACCTCCATCCCCTGATGTGTCACTGCCACACAGTGATGCAGACAGAACACCACCACCCGCATGTGAGGCACCTGACACATCAAAGGATGAAGATGATGATGAATCTGGCTTTGTGGCTAGAATGAAGTGGTAGCATTCATCTCCGCCATATGGCCGTGTTCAGCTTGGTTCTGCCCTCTGCATCATGCCCTGGAATAACACCTCGCACTGTCCCCCCATACACTGAGCGACACTCACCTTGGACCTCGACGTGGACTGCCATATTTGGTGTGGTTACCAATGACACAGCAATCACACTGCGGACTGTAGTCTTCCACTCCCTATGAACTTGTCAATCCCGAAAGGACTCTGGCTGGCCCTCCACGGTCCAACAATGTAAAGTGGGGTTTGCATGGCCCTGTACTGGTCCAGCTCCAACACTCCACTGAATGTGAATAAAACATTCAACTTCACACAGATGTGTCATGGCCATGATCATTCAAGAATGAAAGTATGGATGAATGTAGGGACAGTGATTTCACAAAAGAGGCACTCCCTGAGTAATGCTATCAATGCGCATGTATGGCCGTGACCCAGATAGGCATTGAGACACACATTGTCATTCAAATCAACACTCCTCACAGATTAATACAAGTGAAGGTGCGTAGACTTTATTAGCATATGCGTGTCAGTACGGGCAAGATAAGTGCCACAACATGCAGACCAATGCAGCAGTATGTCAGAATGAGGAACGTTGCCAAGTGCCGCTGTCCACTCCGGGGGAGTGCCTCACCTTTCACAGGTGCGTGTTATGCTGCGTTGTTGTCCGCTCATGTATTCGGAGTCCAGGCGAATGCAGCCATGTCCACTGTTGTCGTGGGATATGTGACCAGATCTCCAAGATGCAACAAGGTGTCGGGACATGTGCAATATTTTCCAATCAGTTGTGGCTGCAGGTATGTAGTTACCCGTCCATGAAAGCGATTGCAGGTTCGTAGGCTAACATTTCCAACATGAGGTCGTTGTCGACTTCATCAAACAGGACGGCGAGGCGATCCATTAGCAGGTCCGGACAGATGTGCTGCGTCCACCCCCTTACACCAATTAGAACTACTGCCCAATAGGGGAGCGGTTCAATGTGGTCACTGCACACGAGGATTTGTGCAATCTCCCAGGTACAGCTGCCAGCATATATGCCAAGTATCAAGGCATCCCATAAACGGGTATCACGGTGACACTCCTGGTCGTGGGCCAACAGGGGGCGCACACACATGTCAAAATCCAGTTCAGCTACCGTCCTGTTGGATAGGCAGACATCCATGGACCACTCGAACATGCACGAGCGACAATGCAACACAGGCTGAACGCAGGTGACGTTGGCAAGGCGGAAGCTTAGCCGGTAACTGATCCGCAGCACTGCCAATGGCAGTGCCCCCAGTAAATGCAGCATTCGTGCACGGTACAGTTCCACGTGAGAGGGGTTGTGCATGTGTCCGGGATGTTCGGCCATTGCGTTAGTGGCTCTTGTTGAAGCGGCACTGTTCTGACCTGCGGCAGTTCTGTGGATGAAATGCCACATCTCGGATCAATGAGTTGTTTTAGTGTGCACCGGTTGTACGCCTGGGATGTTGTGGGAGTAAGTGTGAAGGCCATTCCATGCAAGATAACTTCAAGCAAGGACTCCTGTGTGTGGGGTGTGTATACTTTGGTCTCTCGTCAGGCTGTGCGTAGTGTGGGAGTCGGCATCAGCTGCCATAGTATCTGTCAGGGGTTGCCGGGCACATGCAATTCCGAGGTCGGAGGTGCAGATGTGCTTTCGCCTGATAGTTCAGACAAAGGAGCTTTCATCCCTAGTGTAAGTTTGTAATCTGCTTGCATTCATGGAATGTGAAGTGGCTTGTTGGGGGTGGGGTGGGATGAGTGCGACTTTGTGATTCATTATTGACATGACTTGCATGTGGCATATGAGCGGCATCACTGTGTATTACGTTGCCTCACAGCTGCTCCTCCCTCCCCCCGAACCCATTTACTTATGTGCGCTGCGCGATTGCATCACTTGCACTCCTACGGCACAGTATTGTCATGCCTGTCTGCGCATGTCCACAAGCCTGACAATGACACTGTGATGTTGGCTGTTGAAGGTGGTGGGCAATGTGAGTGTAGGCCTATGTTAAGGATAGGGCGGACACAGATGTAGAGTACATGCCTGGCTGAACTGGCGCTGCTAATGTGGCTGGGCATTTTGCTCATGCTGCGGCAATACAGATACACACAACACTTGGCATGTATGATCCTGGACCCCGAGCGGTCTTGCGCTCCTTCATTACTCCGTTCGTGCGAGCCTGCCCTCCGGGTGCATGCTACATTGCAACATTGTCGCTTACAGGGGGGGACGACTTAGCTACATGTCCAAGCTATTACCCACTGCCTGAGGTGACATGGTTGCGTCCGCTGTCCACAGCACAATGTAATGTGGTAGGGCCCGGGGCCAACATTCATGCATAATGACCACACGGACACACTTAGATAGATAGTGGAACTGATTACGGGCACATGCGCCCGGCCCCTTTTTATTACCAGGATCACATATCCAGTGACGCCTGTGCTGGATGGGTGTGGGGTGAGTGTGAGCCAGCCCTCAGGGAGTGGTTGGTGCTGGCAACAACTTGAACAGTGATCACTATTAAAGTGGAAACAGAAAACACCAACATAACACAAACAACTGCGAAGCATCATGGAGGTAGCCGGAGCAAGTCCAGAGGTCACCCAATATTCAATCAGAAGGGGCCATGACTTGTGGTGCACTGAGATAGGGGCACCAGAGCTGAGCGTGCTCATGTGAAGAAATTGTCAATGATTGTGTTCCTTTGGGATATTCCTGCCGCAGCTGCAGTGTGGTGTGTTACACCTGCCTCATCTTCATCATCATCGTCCCAGGTCTTTCACACTGCCTGAGGTGACATTGTTGCGTCCGCAGTCCACAGCACGTAACTCAATCATAAAGGGTCCATGAGCTGTGGTGCACAGAGTTAGTGGCACCTGTGGCGCTCAGCGGGTGCGCAGCCAGCGATGATGCGTCATCCGGTCGGGCCGCACTGGGAGCAATGTCTTTTGCCTATTGAATTCTGCCTCAATAAGGCCACGTGGCGTTGACTTGTGGTGCACAGAGTTAGTGGCACCCGTGGCGCTCAGGGGGTGCGCAGCCAGCGATGATGCGTGGTCCGGGCCGGCCGCACTGGAAGCAATGTCTGTTGCCTACTGGGCTCTGCCATCAATAAATCAAGTCTCAATTTAATTTGTGGGCCCTGCTGACTGCAGTGTAGGCCGGAGGCAGAGGTCAGCAAGGGCCTGCAGCCACGTGGCGTTGACTTGTGGTGCACAGAGTTAGTGGCACCTGTGGCGCTCAGGGGGTGCGCAGCCTGCCATGATGCATAGTCCGGGCGGGCCGCACTGGTGGCAATGTCTGTTGCCTACTGGACTGCGTCATCTGCAATCGCGACTCGATCTGAATTGTGAGCCCTGCTCGCCGCAGTGTAGGCCGGAGGCAGTGTCCAGCACACACATAACTCCGTGGTGCTGTGCGGCTGGGTGCGCTGGGGGCCTGTGTCGTGGAAGCCAGCGATGGGATGACGCGGGTGGCGGTCACGGCGGCGGCCTCGTGGCAGGGTGAGGGGCACCGCCCTGGCAGACGCGTTGGCCATCCCGGAAGTGAACCACGCCCAGAGTCCCGGCCTATTTATTCACACTCCTATGCTGGACTGGCGTACGCCGGACGAGCCCACTCCGCTTATGCTTACAGGGGGGGACGGCACAGCTACATGACCGAGGTCTTCCCCACTGCCTGAGGTAACATGGTTGCGTCCACTGTCCACGACACTACAAACACCTGCAGTATATGTCCATATGGACAGGTCTGTGCTCTGCATACTGAGGTCTGTCCAGCACATCACCGCCACATTTGGCATTGTGTGCATTCTTATTCATGGGTGACTTGCCTCCTTCACACATACTTGGTTCCCACCTCTCCCCACATTCTGCTATTGTGTGGCTGAGGGGCCATGCCGTTTTCGGAACGTCCGCTGTCCTGTTCTGCGCTGCCTCGGTGGTAGTCAGGTGGGGGTCCGGGGGGGGGGGGCTGGGGGTGGTGGCGGTGGGTGTTGTGGCCCTCTCGGGTCTCCGAGCTGCACGATCAGTGTCTCCATGACATGTGTTGGTCTTCAGGTGTGGCTCTGGGCTGGGCTCCCTTTCATACTGTAGGTAGTCGTCCTGCTTTACACCAGTAAAAGGCAGGTGTTAAATCCCTGCTGCTAACGCGCCTTATCTCCTGTTTTTGGGTCGCATCGCAGATCTGGCTGGTCGTTGTGAATATCGCAAAGTGGTATTTTCGTATGTTTTTGCACGGGAACGCCTACTCTGCATATCATTAGCGTTAGTTGTCTCTCTCATCCGTGGCGATGTTTTTTGCGGCAGCTATCGCTGGAAAACTGGCGATATGGGCAGTTTGCACCAGCTTGAGAATGGGGCGATAATTCTTTCGCCACTTTTGCTGTGCTAAAGTGCCGATAACTCGGCGATAAGTCCTTGAGAATATGCCCCTTACATTTTTTTCCAGAGTCTCATGGATGGAAGGATGCTAAGCATGCATACATTTGCATACAAATTTGGTGGGCAGAGGATAAAGGTACTAAGAAAAAGCAGAGCATGCCTGGAACTTCTAGGCAGTAACTGGAATGGCTTTTACCATGCCCCAAACCTCTGAACAATTCTTCTAAAGAAGGCCCAGACCAGCTGCGATTCATTTGAGGTATGTTTACAACATGATTCTATCAAAAATAGTCTATTACTCCTCAGAGAAAAGTACAATTCAAAGGAATTTTATATGAGGTTTATTATATTTTATTGATGAGTCAGCCAGTAAATCTGTGTCAGATGTTTTGGAACCTGTATACAAGCAGTGGGAGCAAATTGGTTGCCATCTCTCATTTATCTGCCCCTGGGGTGCCTGATTTAGGAAGTGTCTCTCTTTATGAGCAGGCAGGCCCTGCTGTGATCTGCTCCACTTGGTAAACAGAGATGATTCACACAAACTGCTATTTTTGGACCTACGTCTTTTAGGACTTCACCCTTCCTTGGTTACTTGTGCTTTGTCGAATCTTTCTTAGAGAAGCCCAGTCTTCCCTGCGCCCCCCCCCCTCTCCATGTGCACCCCCTACTTGGTGAGGAATTGCTGTCTGACCATTTCTTAAAGCTCTGGGTCAACTGGAGAATACTGGGCAGTATACAGGTTTTGTGCTGTTGTTAATCCTCACCAACAAAGGGCACGGGATTCTCTTGATTGCAAATTTTAGGAAAGACTCCCCAGGGGTACCTTTGGTCAAAAGGTTAAGGTTGTATTTAGGGGTTTGGTCTTTGATTCAAAAGAATACGTTTACTTATCTGTAATAGTAGTATTGACATCCCCATCTTCAAGCTCAGAGTCCCACTGTAACATTACAATAGCAGTCCCATGTTAAACAGAGTCTAGAGGCTCTAATCATGGCTCTTAAGTAGCCTCGTCACACCATTTCATAAAGAACCAAAGTTCAGCTAATCAGAGACAATCAGACTGAAGACCACACTCTGAGAGGCCACCATTCCTCATATTTCAAAGCTCTAGTGTGAAGGACCATTAATGTAGTCAATGTCAATACTGGAGAACTACCTTTAAAGTAAGTGATTTTTTTCTTCTCCCGCATTGTATGTTAGATTCCCTTGCTTGAATCAGAGTAACAAGCAGTACATAGCATTCAGAAAAAAATAACGCAATGTATGGAGGCAATTCAAAGTATGGCTCAGCTCACTGAAGCAATTCAAAGTATGGCTCAGCTCACTGATAAGGTAACACTGCTTGGCCGACTGCTGCATCCTTCTGTACAGCCCCTTCCTAACTGTAACGTTGGGTAAGAATGTGTGCATTCTTCCATGTTGCCGCTCTGCACGTCAGCTAATGAAACTCCAGCGAACAGAGTGGTGGATGCTGCAACAATCCTGGTAAAATGAGCATTTACATTGCTGTACAGTAATATACCTGCTTTTGCATGGCAGATGCAACCCATCGGGCCATACTTTGTTTAGAAATGACTTCCCCTTTGGCGGATTCCCATAGGCAATTAAGAGCTGATCTGACTTTCTAAATATTTTCGTCTTATCCAAGTAGAATTTCAAATATCTTTTTATGTAGGCATGAATACAGTCCTTACGAGGGTCATCAGAATATAACATTTTCACTACAAGAGCCACAAAGTTTAAAAATGCTCTTTTTAGCAGTATCTGACATTACGGAACTGTGATTGAACTTGGAAAGAATTTCTTTAGTATATGAACCTCATTTCAATTGAAGACTGAAGGCACTCTGAGTATAAACTTCAGATTAGTTCTCAGCGTCACTCCTCACTGTGAAAGTGGAGGTAGGGATCTTTAATTGTGAAGGCCCGCATTTCACAGACCCTGCGAGCTGATATTAATGCTAGAAGTAACCACTATTCATAGGAGGAATTTTATTCTTGCCTTGTGGATAGATTCGAATGGTGGATGCATACATTGCGAAAGTACCAGGGGCCTTCTTATAGGAGGGAAAGTCCTGAAAAGGCCTATCACGAACTCGGTAATCAGTCTATTTGTACATAGAGACACTTTGTTAAGCTCTCTTCTGAAACAGGAAATCGCAGATTCATGTACCTTGATTGATGCATGAGCCAGTCCCGATTAAGCAAGATTAAGTAAGTAGGGAAGAATTTGATGCATGCTTTGCAGTTCTAGAATGTAAATCCTGAGAATCACACCAGAAACAGACATTTCCATTTAGCACAGTAGCTTCTATTTGTTGAAAGAGCTCTAGCCCGCACTACAATTCTGCTGATATGTTCAGACTGGATAATTCATAGTGTTCAGGAGCCAAGCTTGCAACTTCATAGATGCTGGGTCTGCATGTTGAATTTGACCAGAGGCTTGGTCAGAAGGTTGTGCCATGGTACCATCGGGACCTGTGGGGCTGTCGAAAGTAGCATATTCCATAAACCAAAACTGCTCAAGCATGCTGGTGCAATCAGGATCATTCAACATGGCTCCCTTCATATTTTCTCACCACTTGAGGTATCAGAGCAAGAAGCAGAAATGTGTATGTAAATGCCCCTGATCACATTATCGATAGGGCATTGCCCCACGACTCTAATAAGATCTGCCCGTTTGCATAGTACTGCCATTTGCCATTTATGTTTGCTGCAAAAAGGCCGATGTTTTGCATGCCCCAGATTCTGAACACCTTGTTGACTTGGGGTGAAGACCCAAGCACACTGCTCAAAGCTCTAGCAGATGTATATGCAGGTGTCTTTCCTTCTGTGTGCACCTCCCATTGGTAGCTAGTTCCAACAGATGAGCATTCCATCCTTCCTTGGAAGCGTCTGTTGCCATAATAAAATTTGCAGGTTGTTTTTAGAAACTTGAGCTTACCATTGAAGGATCCCTCCATTTGAACCCATTGGTGGTCTAGACCCTCTTGGAACTGACTCATTTGTAGATAACAACATGGAATTAAAGGAATACAGGAGAACATATTGCCTAAAGGGAGCTTGAATTGGCACACTGTAACAGAATCGAACTGGACCGAATTTTGTTGGGTTCTGTGGACCTGCTCTATTGCCCCTTTCTTTATCATGGCGAGAATTACTTTTTGCTATTTTTGCAGATGCAGATGTTGCACTCTGGTTGGAGGTGTTCTTGGAGGTTTCTGTATGAACTCAAAGGTATGGCCAGTCTTTCCTAAACTGAGGGTCCATCTGTCCATAGAGATACTTCTCCAACATTCTATACTAGAAGAAATGTTCTGACCTACTTGGTGAGGAGGTGGTATTTTATGGAATGAGGTGACCAGTTCCTGTAGTTCATCAGTGAGGGCCTCCTGCAGGTGTCATGCGATCTGTACTGTATGGCGCTTCTTCTTCTTCTTGGAGCGGATCTGAAGTATGCAATTGATGATGGTCTGGACTGACACTGATATTGCCTATGATATGACTGGTGTACACGATATGGCGAGTACCTGTAGTGCTGGTATCCACCTCTATAGAATGGCTGTGTTCTCTCCCAACAAGGCCGAAACGGCAGCTGCCTGCTCTGCTGAAGGATTGCCAGAGATCTTGCAGTTTCATTGTCTGTGCATATGCCCTGCAGAGAGATTGACCACTGAATGGCATATCCAGTATTTTACTCTGCACCTCTGGTCTAGAGAATGTACTGCAGAGTCATCCTTGTTTCCTTAAGACAACAGCCCCAGCAAGTTGTTTGAAGGCAGTAGTTACTACACCCATAGATGCATCAATAATCGCTGCCAATGTGCTCTGTCCTTCCTTTAACCTGTCTATATTTTCCCTTTTTTTCTTCTGGCAAATATTCTCACAGTAGTGCCAGATCAAACCACATTTGTCTGTCAAAACGAATGGCCAGACAGTTTGGCACACTGATGTTATAGCCACTGCAGAGACTATTTCCCAAAGTAGTCCAAGTGCCTACTCTCTCTCTCTCTCTCTCTGGAGGCACAGTTTTGGGGGGTAGATGTATTTCCTAGATCTTTTTTGTGACACTTGCATAACTGAGTCTGTTTTTGGATGACCTATGAAGCTGGCTGGGGTAGTATCCAGTGCCTTATACTTCTTTTCCAGTCACAGAACCACTCACTGCCTACAGTATTGCTGGGTTCCACCTGACTTTAAGGCCTTCGTTCCATATATATGGTTGATAATAGGTATTTGAATCACACAGAAGTACTTTGGCCGTATGTGCGCAGGAGGACAGATGGGAGAAAAAAGGAGGAGAAAGAGATCTATCTCTAATGGAGAACGAGTGCTAATTAGAAACCTATGGGGGGAGAGAATTCCCTCAGGACAAGAACCCTCACTCACCGTTAGGTGACATGCTTCATCATGTGGGTTCCCTCCTCACACCGTAGTGTGGGCTACGACTCCCCGAGGGGAGGAGCAGAGGTGTTTTCTCAAAAGATGAGCGTAGAGAAATGGGTGAGTGAGGGGCAGAGTGCAGAAGAGCGTGAAAAGTGTGATTTAAAAATGTCTGTCTGAGTCCACTGAAAGTTTATTAGGTGGTCACAGCGACATAATTAAAATGCAAGAGGAGTTAGGGTTTCAACAGATATACCCTAGTTTGTAAGGTCAACATGTTTCAGCCAACAGGCATTCGTCAGGACCTATACATTCAGTCACTCTGCGGATAGTGGTTAAAAGTGAAATATAAAAGAGAAATACAAGCCACCACTGGAACTGTGTGGCCCGTTGTCCAACGTCCCTCTTCCTAACAGAGGGGGTCGTGAAACTAACGTGCAAGAAAGTCACATGCACTCTCCAAGCTCATGTACCATCTCGTGGTGCCCAGTTGTGGTATCTGGTGCCCTTACTGAATGAGATGCCAGGCGAGATTATTGACTTCACTGACTTCTTTGGAGCATTTCTGAAGTCATAAAGGAAGCAATTAACATCCTCTGCTGGCAAAGGTAGATCAAAACATTCAGATGCCCTTTCAATAATAGCATGAAATACTGCTATGTCACATGGTGGAGAGTTCTGGTGAAGGGAGTTATCGAGTCATCCCTTCTTGGGGCTCTCTGAGACAAATGTCTTTCATCATTGTGGTTGTCATCCATTGTGAAGCCCGCCTGATCCGGTGATAAGGTCAATTTAGCTGGTTCAGGCCTCTGAACAGGAGATACAGCTTGGGCAATAGGTTCTGCATGTTGTGTTCTAGGTGGTGTCGCTGTAGGCACTGTTTGTGGTGTTTGATGACCTGGTCTAACTTTTTTGGACTTTATCAGGGAATCATCTATAATAATCAGACATCATCATCCTGAGATCCAGCACAAGGGTGTAGTATCCTGCTCATGTTAATGTTCTGCCATTTTCACCACCTGCTCAGCCAGTGTGAATGTGCTGTGTGCTGCGTGGAATGTTGGTGTGATGATGACTGGAATGTTTGGGTGCCTGTGAGGTGCAGTGTGACAGTTGAGAATGGGCTGACCAGCAGGCAGGCTGCTCCTGTTGGGGCTGCTTCAAAGGAACATATCTACATGTAACCTACTTCAATAAATCTTCATAATCTACATTCTACCTGCGTGGACTTTCATTACTACATTATTTTGGCGACGAGGATGGCATTGGGTGTCAGTCCCATTCACGTTAGCTTTCCTCCCCTACGGCTAGAGGTAGGACATGAGAGTTAGTCCCATTTACAGTAGCTACAACCCTTATCTATGGGGGTAGGTTATGGGTGTCAGTCCCATTTACATTATCTACCACCCTTATGTCAGGGATAGGTCATGGATCTTAGTCCCATCTTCACGTTGTAGTGGTACATTATTGCCCTTTCCTAGGGTGTGTCTTTATTTTTAGTCCACTCTTAGACTTTGCTGTTATTCATACCCTTCTTTATGCTCATATAATATTACATTGTCAACTTTGATAACGCAATGTTACGCTTATGGACTTTGCTGTTATGTACTCGCAACGTTATGCTTATATTTGACTACATTCTTAATTGAAAAATGGTTGAGGATGAGTAATACTTCCTGTATTTTCTTCTCATCTTCTCTGCTTTTTTGCTTGTTCAGGTCTCCTTGTGATGTCCTATCTTCTTTTCATCCTTGGATTCCGGACCACTCTTGGTTGTCGTTCTTCCTTGTCTATAGTCTTTCTCCACTGTAGGGTCTTTCTTTTTCTTCTATGTTTAGGAGGAGATCCTTCCACCTTTACTTTGTGTGTCTGGGTGTATAGCTTGTGTTCAGTTTGTGTCGTGCTTTTTCTTCCTTCCTTGCATGCCTGTCTGGCCAGTGGGTGTGTTTGGGGGTGGTCATTGGTGCGTCTATGTCTATCTGCTAACGTGTTGTTTCTTACGCCTTATTACTGTTTTCTTCTCTTTCGTAATTCTTTGTTGGAGAGGATGGGTCATTTCTATTTGTGTATATTTACCTATTGCTTCCTCTTCGTTTCCTTCCACCTATCTCTTCGCTCTTTCCAATTTGTTCTTTTCCATTAAATTTATTCTGTTGCATTGGTGTTCCTCTCATTTATTCCTTACTTGGGTTCTTATTGTTATACCTTATTTAAAGTATAGGACTTATGCTTCTGTTGTATAAGAAAGGGGGATATGTAGTATCCTGCTCATGTTAATGTTCTGCCATTTTCACCACCTGGTCAGCCAGTGTGAATGTGATGTGTGCTGCGTGGAATGTTGGTGTGATGATGACTGGAATGTTGGGTGCCTGTGAGGTGAAGTCTGTCAGTTGAGAATGGGCTGAGCAGCAGGCAGGCTGCTCCTGGTGGGGCTGCTTCACAGGAACATATCTACATGTAACCTACTTCAATAAATCTTCATAATCTACATCCACCTGCGTGGACTTTCATTACTACAAAGGGCTATTGAGATTTGGAGTGTGTCCAGGTCATTGTATTGTAAGTTTTCAAAGTATAATACATATTCCTGGTGGGATTGCTAATGTAATGGTTCATACAACCTTGAATGATGTGGACGGATATGTTGTTGCATGCCTAGTTGATGGAAATGTTGTTCACGATTTACTCGTAGATACTGTCGTCGACTAGGCTTTTTGGTCTTTTGTGCATTCTTCGACACACGGGTAGTTGATGATGACGTTGATGGTGTCGTCGATAGAAGTCTTGATGCAGATTTTTCTGTGGAAGCAACCATAGACAGTTTTTTACTCGTCAGTGCTGTTGTAGATGTTTGAATCTTTGCCAATGACGAGATTTTCAGTGAAGGTAAGAGTAAGGCAGATGGTAAAATATGTACCTTCTGAGGCTCCGGAGAAGGAGCTCTTGACTGAGGATGATTATAGTTGAAGATTTGCTTTTTAATGGTGTGAGGTACGTTGGGAGACCTTCTGCATATAAGGAGGTTGATAGATCCTCTTCACCTATACCCGTTTCAGAGACAGCTTTTTCTTAGTATGAGACCTTTTGTGGGTCTTTTTTGTCATCTGAGGCAGTTACTCCTTTTGATTTTTGAAGCCAAAGAAGAAGTCTTGCCTCTCCAAATTTCTGTATATCTAGCAGTCTTCAGGCTTCTGAGATGGATGAAGGCAATGAATACAGTCCTTACGAGGGTCATCAGAATATAACATTTTCACTACAAGAGCCACAAAGTCTAAAAATGCTCTTTCTAGCTGTATCTGACAACCTGAAGTATTTTAAGATGAAAGGGTTCTGAATTACCTTATGCAAATGTATTGTAAGTCTAAAAGAATCTGAAGAAATAACTTATCTGAGATGATTTGAGTCTCAGCACCCAGGAAGTCCTGCACCTGAGCTGCAGGCCTAGGCTGCAACTGACATTGAGACCCAGAGCCTGGCTCTGAGGTCTGAGGTCATGGAGGGATGCCACAAGTTTACCCTTGGCTGGGAACAAGACTTTCGTCATGTACAGTGAGTGATGGTGGCAGTGTGCTGTGTTTTTAGTGATCAGTAGCAGAAGAGGCCTTTTTACCTATTGAAGGGTACTTAAATACAAACAAATATACATACATATTGTAAGAAATTGGGTTGTTGGTAGAGGGGGTATGATCCCTTCTAAAACAGAAGGAGTGAAGGTAAAAAGTTTGGGGGTGACCCTGCAATGAGTATGTGTTGACCAGTTCCAATACAGATATCTGGAACAATAGCCCTGTTTCTATCAGGACCAATTCAACGCTGCTCCAATTTAGGAAAGAGTTGAATATACATCTCTTTAAAGAACACTACATCACAATGCCTTAACAGTCCACAAACCAGATACCCCAACTATCACTCACTGACGTTATGCTTGTATTTTACCCTGTACAGCGCATTCTGCCTTTTGGCTAGGTTAGAGTGTTAGAAATACCACATACATACAAATACCACACAAAAGGATATGAGCGTGATGCCTACATGTAAGCTCTAGTATAGTTTCAAGCATGTGTCATGACCATACTCTGTGCTGACATCCCTATGTGAATGTCAAGTGCATGTGGGTGTATGATGTACGGTTGAGGGACTCCATATTGTTTGCAAGTGTGAATGCAAGCTGTTACCAGTAGGATCCAGTCTGGATCGCCCCATGTGTGACATGGCACAAGATGGTGGTTGTGAAACAGCCCTCAAACCGTGGAAGTGTAATGCTTGCATTCCTGATGAGGAGGGTGTAACACTGGTTACAGAAGTGTGGAGGGATGAAGACAGGACTGCCTTTAGAAATTCTGTGTGCCCTTTTTGGCAAGGGACCCTTCTTGAACACTGCCATGTGGTTAATTGTGGGGGACTGAGGGTGAGTCTGCAGAGACAGTTTCTGATGAAAAAGACATTTCGGGGGAGAGGCTGTGTCATTAGCTTTCCTTTGATTGGCCGGCCCTGGAAGACTAATGTCAGCCAGCTGTAGAGCTTCACACTTATTGTGCTCATGTTGAGGGTACTCCTGCTTGGACACAGCATCATCGCTACCTACCATGAAGAGCCGCTTATTGCACAAAGAATATGCATATACTACAGAGGACAAATTATCTATGATAAAAAACTATGACAAACTGTTTCTTACTTTGTTCCAGTATAAACTGCTTCACTGTCCGATGGAGAAAAGCTGCTGTATTTCAGGACTGGCATAGCTGAAAAGGATCACTGACACAATATTGTGGTAAACAATATCATTGACAAAAATAAAAGTAGCAGTACTATCAGGGACAATGAGTAAGAATCTTAGGAACTTATTCTCAATAATTTGTAGTTGGTTAACATCCTCATAGCCCCAGATAGCTGCCCCATAGGTGGCTATAGAGATACATTTAGCCTTATAAATTTTTATTAAAACATCTGGATTCCGTTTTCCAAGCTTCCTGCTAAAATTTGAAAGTGCTGCAACAGCTTTTAAAAACAGCAGCCTCCTGGTCTTAATCGCCTGGGTCCAGGTCCCCCTTCTATCAAAAAGGATCCCTAAATAGGAGAAAGTGTTACAGCATGACAAACTGTTTCTTACTTTGTTCCAGTATAAACTGCTTCACTGTCCGATGGAGAAAAGCTGCTGTATTTCAGGACTGGCATAGCTGAAAAGGATCACTGACACAATATTGTGGTAAACAATATCATTGACAAAAATATTGTGCCAAAAATATTGTTTACCACAATATTGTGATCCTATACTTATAATGGTAAGTACAAAAATATTGGAAAAAAATATCGTTAACACTGATATGGTCCAAAAATTGACCAAAATATTGGTTTTTTAATATAAATAGAGGTTAAAGTAGTAAATGTTATATATTTTAATATATAAATGTATTATAATGTAAATTAAATATATTCCACTAATATGTAATACTATATATATATAAATATATACTTATACAAACATGCACACATATGTTTGTATATACATATATATATTTATAGTGTAAAAATAAATAAAAATATCTATTTTACATTATATTCATTTAATATGCATATGTATATATATATATATATATATATGCATATATAAATATATATTTATATATATATATATATCTGTAGTAAAAAATACTATAAACATTGAAATACATTTCAAAATAAAACAAATATAATGTGTCTTTCCTCTAAGGTTGGACTTGTTGACATGCGCTGTTGTTGACGTGCTCACACCCGAACTCCGGAGCCGCAGGAGCCATGTCGGGTCCGGAGCCGCACTAGGGCCTTTAGGGACAGCCCCGAAAGCGACTACCGGCACGCCAAGGCCCCCACCGGGCGAAAGAGACTACCTGCACGCCAAGGACCCCCCAAGGACTGCACCCAGTGTGCACACGTGGTGTGGGGGAGGACCAAACGGTAGCAGGAAGCTTGGTGCGCCGGGCCACTTGCAGTTTGTAGCCCAGCCTGTGCCCACCCCGGTGGTCCGGGCCGTGCACACACTGCCTCAATGTCATGGCGGCCCTTTTCATTTAGAGGCTGAGTGGCGCAACGGCCCGCTGGGGGATAAGACCAGCAAAAGTGAATTAGGCACCAACAGTCCCTGGTGTACACGGAGACGGCTGGTGTTAGGCTGGTGCAGCTTGTGTCCAAGGGGAAGCAGCTCATTCGACGAAGCCCTAACAGCTCCCACAGCAAGTAAAGAGTATCAGCTGTAGTGAGCCACTTAGGCTCACAGTCAAAGGTAGTGACGTCGGCACGCAACTGTTCGGCCGGGCGTGGTGGAGCAGACAAATAAATGGGGGCTGCACAGCTCGTGGTCAGTCCTGAGGCGTACAGCAGAGTGTGCGTGTCTGATTGCATTGCGACCCTGCGCATGAGGCCTGTGTCCTGCCCGATCATTACCTCAGGGCCAGCGAGGTTACATTGGCAATAAATGCTGGGATCAGCTAAAGCACCATGTCAGAGTAACGTGGGCATGGGTAGAGCCAAGAAGAGCCTGCCGCCTCGCAGAAGGGAGCTGGCCGAAGAAAGGACAAAGAACAAAAGTGGATCTGCGCCACTTGGCGGATGGCGAAAATCACTGCATCAAAAAAATAAATAAATAAATAAACGACACGGCTAGGAGCAGAGTCAACGCAGAGAAGGAAGAGCGACAGTGAGAACGTGTACATGCACAGAGGTGAGTCCACGGGGTTGAAGAAACGCTGTCTGCCACAGAGGAAGGGGAATGAGGCCTACTTTCTGGGAGTTAAAGAGAGAAAAATAAAAGTATAATGTAGCTGAATATCACGTTAGACGACACACAGTCAAACAGTAGAGAGGGAACGAAAAAAGCACTACGAACCAGGGAAGGGTGCAAGTAAATCCCACAGCAGAAGCCACAGAGTGACAGATAGCATGGGGGAAAATGAACAGTCACCACTTTTTTTCATCCTTGGCCAACAGCCAGCTGTGCATGATCACACTTGTTTAGAAAAGCATCGGTGATTGTTTTCAAAACATTTATGATTGTGTTCAAAACATCCAAGGTGGTTTTAAAAACATATTGATTCTAGAAAAAACCCTGGAGTGACCACTTTAGTATAAAAGACCCTCACTCCCCCCTACAAATTAGAGGAGAATTCCTTCCAAGCTGAGACGGCGTCCTGCATGCCGAATCTCAGACGAGTAGCGGTCTGACATCCCGTGCGGGGTGTCATCCTCAACGCAGAGACGGGGTCCTTCATTCCCAACCATCAGGTGAGGGGGCTGGTTCATCCCTGGGGGTTTCTTGGCTACAGATACACATAGCGATACACTCATACACCTACACATCCAGGTTAGGCTAGGTACATTTTAGCACCCTAGGAATATGCTAGTGCTACTGTTTTTATCTGAACTGTTTCTGTTCATCTTATTAACACTATGGTAGAAATGTATTTACTATTTACAATATTGGTACTAGCAATCTCTTTCGTATGCTTCTGTCTCCTGATTGTCGCAGCACATAGGTTTTCGCTGGACCAATAAATACTTACTGAAACGTCCTAATCGCCATCCTGTGTATTTTCTGAGAGTAAGCAAGCACGAGTGCCTGAGCGAAACGTACTGTACTGTTTTCCACGATCCCTGAGGAATCAGGGTTGTCATGTTCAGTGGTTGCCAGAAACTACCTACACCACTGTAGAATACAGGGGGGTGGTAGTGGCACTGTAGAGCTAGCTGGTCTAACGGCTGACATATCCTGTGGGGGTGTCCGAAAGCGGTTGGGACACCAAGCCCTCAGTTTAGGTCATCCAAAACACGCAGGTCCTGGGGGACTCCTAGGAACTACACGACAGCACACATCCCTGTGTGCCATGCCTGCAATCCACTGCCTGTGGACTAGGTAAGTCACCCCTCTAGCTGGGTGAACTAGACCACAGGTGAGGGTACAGTTGCATGAGCACTGTACCTCTACAGTGTCTAAGTCCATTCTTAGACATTGTAAGTGTAGTAAAGCCATAAAGAGTATATGGTCTGGGAGTTGGTCATTACGAACTCCACAGCTCCATAATGGCTTTGCTGAAACCTGGGAAGTTTGGTAGCAAACTTCTAAGCACATTAAACCCACACTGATGCCATTGTGGGATTTAATGTAAAATGTACTCAGAGGGCATCTTAGAGATGCCGCCTGAAAAGCGACCAGCCATTCAGGTGTGGTTCCTGAATGGCTGCCTGCCATTTGCCACCACCAGATAGATTTCTGGACCCCTGGGTAGAGGGCCTCTGCTCTGGGTGCATAAACAAAGCCCATCCTGGGCAGAGGTATCATGCCTCCTCCCCTAGGATGGGCTGGGTCCACGAAGGAGAAGCTTCAAAGGCCTGCCGCCTTTGTAAGCTGTCCCTGCCTTTTGCTGCCCCCAGCAACTTGCTCTCACTGGCTCTGACCCCCACTTTGGGTGGGTGAATCGGCGGGAAAACTAAGTTAGGAGGAGAGGTGTGCCCACCTTTGCCAACCCCATCCCTCAAGTGGGGGAGGCGAGGTGAAGCACACATATCAGTTCCCTCCATCTTGAAGATGAGGGGACCCAGCCAAATAGAGAGAGGCTCATGCCCCCCTCCCACTGGAGGGTGGCATAATAGGGGGTGTATTCACCCCAAGGAAGGGACCTATTGGTCCCGACCTGGACACCCCTGTAACGCCCCTAAATTTTGTATTTAGGAGGACCCTGAACTGTGCCTCACTAGATTCCTGCAACCTACGAAGAAGATGGAGGGAAGAAGTCGTACAGCAGAGGAGACTGTGGAGAAGAACTGACTTGGCCCCAGCTCTACCGTTCCGTCTGCAGTTTCTGGAGATCCTGCTCCAAAAGTTGACTTGTCCTGCACCCTGCAACCTCCAACACCCCTGGGAGGTTTGACTGCCTTCAACAAAGACTAGATCTCCTGCGTTCAGCAGCTCTGTTCAATAGAAACTCCAAAGACAGACTCTGAGCCTGCTGAGGACAAAGAAACTCAACGCCTGGAACCACCACTGCACTCGTCGCCTATGGCCCAAGTTCAAGTGGCCCACCGGTCCCAGCGAAGTCCTCCAGTGTTCCAGAGTTCAAGTCCACCCTGGGTTGACCCCTCAAGGACTCCTCGACATCGACTGCAGCCTCTGCACGGAGACCCCCCCACCCACGAGTGGCCCGGTAAGGTGAAATCCGACCCCTACACCTGGCCGCCCTGTGTCCTGGAGAAGAGCACCTACATCCACTAGCCCTCCAACTTACCTGCCCAGCTGTTGGTTCCTCCCGGAAGACTTCCTGGACCAAGCCGGCAGCCAAGATCCAAAACCGGCAACCCCCATAGGATTGCATTGGGCTCCCGACTCCTCCTCAGCACCCTGCACCCAGCCGCCCCTGCGCCGCTGGTGGTGTGGACTTGGTGGCAATCTGGGACCCCCTTTGCCCTGACCTTAACCCTAGGAGCTTGGCTCCCAAGACTGAGTGGCCTGCCCGTGAGCAGCCCCCAACCGAAGTGCCCCCTACCCCCCACTGGCTAACATTGGACCCCTGCACTCTGCACCCGGCTGCAGGAGTGCTGCTGGTGGTGCAATTTGAGTGCCTAACTGGGCCTTTGGGAACCTTGGTCCCAACCCCCAAAAGCCATACTTGTAAGTCGTGTACTTACTTGTAAACCATTAACACTCTTTTTCCCATAGGAACCGTTGTTACGAGTTTTCTGTTCCTAAAAATGTGTTGACCAGTGTTTTGTATGGGAGAAAAAGTAACTGTATCTTAAACCTGAAAAAGTCTTACTTACCTTGAATTGTAGGATCCACGGTGTGATATCTAGGCATAGCACCAGGAGTAGTTGATGTAATCCAAAAATAACTCAAAAATTATCATATACAAAACTGTAACGATTGCAAATCCATTCCCAATTGCATTTATGTGTAAAGTTTTACAATTGAAAGTACATTTTACCTACCTGTACCAAGTCCTGCTTCGTTCTAGAAATAAAACATAAGCATATCTTTTTTATACTTACCCAATTGGTCTGGATTCTGTCTCTGAGCATGTGTAATCAGTCCTTGATTAAGCGAATACAATAAATGCTTAACACACCCTCCTGATAAGCCTAACTGCTCGCCCATACTACCACAAAGAGAGCTGTTAGTGATTATCTAATTTAGCCTCTGCTATACCTCTGGGGATCCCCTGGACTCTGTGAACACTATACCTGACTTTAGTATAGTATATAGAGAGCCAGCTTCCTACACCACCATTAAGACAGAAATGGTGGAGGCGGTTCGGAGCAAACCAGTGTATCGACAAGAGAGGGGAGGTCACACCCCAGAGACCGCATGTTGGAGCTGATGCCTTGAAAATCACCCACTGGAACAATGCCTAGCAGCGGGCTATACATGCTCGGCGTGCAACAAACCAAACCACTTTGTTAGAGCATGCAGAGGGAGCGAAAGAGGACGGAGAGGGCGAGGCCGGCGCCCGTTCACCAGACTACTCCAACAGCTGTCTGTGGACGATCAACAGGATATGAGAGAGAGGGACCCCGAAATGTGACACAGACAAGAGGCTAGTCAGGAAGAGGATGGAGAGGAGAATGTATTCTTCATCTCATACACGATCCCCAGAGGAAAAGGATGAAGGCCCCAACCATGCTGCCGGATAACCATCGCCAGCACATCCACACCTGCCCTGATTGACACAGGGGCATCAGTGAATGTGATGACGCACCAACTATACCTACTACTGAAACCTCGTCCTCCCATTGACTGACCCAACCCACAGCAGAATATATGCCTATGGCAGCAGAGAACCGCTAATGCTGGTGGGCACGATGGTCATACAGGTTCAACACGGAGAACAGGAAGTAACAACTCGTTTCCACATCACCGAGGAAGGACACTACTAGGCTGCCACACCTCAGAAAACCTGGGGCTGGCATTCTTCACAAAAGAAATTCACACGCTGCAGGTGGGTGACATTCTAGACCAATTCCAGGGATTATTCCCTGGTCTAGGGTGCAGGAAGGACCACGGTGAAGTTGCACATCGACAAAACGATCCAACCAACGGCCTAAAGACACCGACGCATACCCTTTCACCTGCGCCGCCAGGTCGAGGAGGGACTTGAGAAACTTGAGAAGCGGATGTAATCGAGAAAGTGTCTGGTCCGACACCATGGGTGTCCCCACTAGTCATTACCAAAAAGGCTAAACAGCCAGGAGCGATTAGGTTCTGCATTGACATGAGGCTACTCAACCGGGCGATACACAGGGAAAGACACCTAACGCCAACTATGGATGATATCATTGCAGACCTGAACTGTGCAAAATAGATTTCCAAGCTGGACCTAAATGCTGGATATCACCTACTAGTGCTCCATCCTAACAGTAGATACATACCACCTTCACGACCCACCTCAGCCTACGACGATATAAACGGCTCAACTTCGGGATTTCATAGGCTGCCGAAGTCTTTCAAAATGCCATTAGGGAGACCCTGCTGGGACTTGAAGGAGTGCTAAACATCAGCGATGATATCCTCATCTATGTATCCACTCTGGTGGAGCATCATCAATGCATAAAAGCCACCCTGCAACGCCTGAAAGACAGTGGACTGACCATACACAATGACAAATGTTCCTTCTTTGAACCCAAAGTTAAATTCTCAGGATTTTTATTTTCACAAGATGGACCACAGGTAGACCCACAGAAATCAACAGCGATCAAAGAGGCACCATCTCCAAAGAATCTGACGGAAATCCGCAGTTTCCTGGGCATGGCAACATACTGTGCACGCTTCCTACCTAACCTGGCCAGCCTGTCGGAACCTCTTCGGGACCTCACTAAAACAGAGGCCAAATGGGCCTGGGGCCCCACAGAACACGAAGTGTTCAACAACATCAAGAATGCCCTCCTAACCGATGCCACCATGGCATACAACGACCTGGAGAAGACCACAGAGGTGGTGGTGGATGCCAGTCCGCTGGGGTTGGGAGCGGTACTGACCCAGGAAGAGGAGCCGGGAGTATGTAGCCCCCTCGCTTTCGCTAGCTGTGCGTTGACAGCCACGGAAGCGCGTTACTCGCAAATTGAACGGGAGGCCCTGGCAATCAAGTGGGCGTATCATCATTTCCACGTATACATCTATGGTTGGGACTTTAAAGTAATCATTTATCACAAGCCACTAGTGAGCCTGTTTTCGGGGACCGCTCCACACCCACCTCTGCGGATTGAAGGATCGGCAGTACAGCTCCTGCCCCACCAGTTCACCGTTGTCTACAGCCCAGGATCGAGCAACCCCATGAACTTCCTGTCAAGACACCCACATGCAGGGCCTGAGATGGGGGAGAAGGATAACACCAGTGAAGAGGAATTTACATGTATGGTGACAGAGACGGCTTGCCCCAAAGCCCCCAGGGTGGAAGAGATTTGGCAAGCGACGGCCAGAGATGATGGACTACAAAAGGTGGAAGAGACATTGTCAGCAAAGCCTGTCGCTTGTATCTTCAAGGACGCCAACCAATGGCACCCGGATGAGAGGTTTAGGCTCACTGAACTCTGGAAAGCTTGTGACGAGCTTAGTTCGTTAGCAGGGGAAGTGATCATGAGAGGAGGGCGCATGATCTTCCCAGGAGAGCTAGAAAATCGGGTGGTTGACCTGGCCCATGAGGGACATCAAGGAGTCAAAAAAACAAAGGCCAGAATCAGGAGCAAGGTGTGGTTTCCGGGCATGGACCGCAAGGCTAAAGAAGTGGTCCAGACTTGCCCCAAGTGGCAACTACTAGGCAATCCACCAATTTCTGCCTCGATCATCACCAAGGAGCCACTAGAACACACCTGGGAAAGAATCAGCATGGACTTTGGCGGTTTCCCCGATGGGAGGCTAACATTGGTAATAGTAGATGATCAGTCCAAATATCCTGTGGTGGAACTGGTGTCATCCACAGCTTTTGCCCAGACCAAGTCTGCGCTAGAAAAAACTTTTGCAACTTTTGGCATACCGTTGGTCGTTAAACAGACAATGCCCCACCTTTTTAAGGAACAGACTTTGCTCACTATCTCTCAGTGTCAAACACAGGAAGATAACACCGCAGTGGCCGCAAGCTAATGGCACTGTTGAAAGGTTAATGAGAACTCTAAATAAAGCACTTAGAGGTGCAGTAGACCGAGGCCAAGATTGTGAGTGGAAACTCCACAAGTTCCTGCGGGCATATTGCAACTTGCCACACTCCACAACCGAGTGCACACCAATGCATATAATGTTTCAACGACCAGTCAGGGACAGCATCCCCTGTGGACCAGGTTGGAAACCGGCGCCCCTGTAGGAAGAGGAAGTGCAGGCCAGGAGAACACAAACCAATGAGAGAGCCAGCCAGGCCCAGTGGTCTGTGCAATGGCAGATGCGAGTCGGAGACCAAGTGCTCATAAAAGATTGTCACCCTGGGTGGAAGCTTCATACCCCTTTTGAAAAAGGGCCCTGGACAGTGACTGCAGTCAAGGACACTATGGTCATGGTCTCACGTGGCTATGACACAACAACACTGAACATATCCTGGTTTTGGCCAGCACGGCCCACCGAAGCAGAGAACGAAGACACTTGGGGTAATCTGGACACTGCAGTGCCTGATGAACCAGAAGGGGTTGTCACGCCCAATGGGATCGAAGTCCCCTCCCCAGTGGCCAGTCCAACACCAATCAGTTCACCACGAGGATCCCCATCCCCACCTGAGGGGCCCCCAGAGATCGCGGGCTCCCAACACCAAGCTGAACATTGGTATGGGCTCAAACCGAACCCAGCGCCCAGCGAGAGACTTCGTGATTTTGCGTGTGCCCAGCTGAGACCATCACAGCGCATCTAAAGTTGGATGGGATGTAGTGAGCTACTCGGGGTCACCGTCATAGGTAGTGACATCTGCAAGCAACTGTTCAGCCAGCACGGCCGAGCAGATTAAATAAATGGGTGCTGCATCACTCGGGGTCAGTCCTGAGGCATACAGCACAGTGGCGTAACGAAACTTGAGGGGGCCCCCCTGCAGAGTGCGTGGAGGGGCCCCCTCTGGACTCAATCCGGAGCTGTCCGGCCAAAGTGCGGTGCTGAGGGGGCCCCTGGAAGTTGGGGGCCCCCCCGCACTGCGGGGGCTGCGGGGACCTGTGTTACGCCCCTGATACAGCAGAGTGTGCGTGTTTGATTGCATTGCGAATCTGCGTATGAGGTCTGTGTCCTGCACGCTTATTACCTCAGGGCCAGCGAGGTTACATCAGCCATTACAAGCTAAAACCAGAGGCCATCAGGGTTGTAACCTGGGCTACTAACTGCTCATGGGAAGTGACAGCAGTATATACAGGGCACAAGTCGAGGGTACAAGTTGGTGGATGGCGTCCACCCACTATTTTCACAGGGTGAACGCCGTCCACCCTGCCAAGAAGTTGGGCCCCACTGAATAATGTGCTGAACTCGTCCCAGTGTAATTTTCAAACACTGGCATTCAGCAGCGCCTGCACGTTGGTTTCTTTTTGGTTTTGTCTGCTTTCGATCCGCAACACGTGCAGGCGGGGAGGGGGGTTTCTTATTTAAGACTCCTGCTGGGCCCATAACAAAGGCCGAATTTGAGAGCCTATCAGGCCTCCTTTTGTTCGAGTCTCCTGGCTGGGAGCAGTCTGGAGCCTTAGACCTAGATGCAAATGCAGCAGAGGGGAATCAAAGGTACACACCTTGTTAGCACTTCACGCGTACTTAAGAGAGGAATGCTTTTGACTTTGTCCAGTCCCTGTAAACGAAATATGCATGCACTGTAAGAATGTCAGATGTGTTGGTCTTTCCCAGTATTTACACAAAATAAATGTAATTTATATAGCGCTTACTACCCCTGAGGAGGCGTTGAAGTAATTTAAGTACCACTATTTTTCCTAGTATAGCGCTACTCTTACCAATGCAGGGTGTAAGAGCACTTTACATCACACGTACATATTACATATACAATAACACATATGCATTTGTAAATCATTGTACAGGATGTGTTACATGAAACAGTGGGGGATTACAAGGTGTAGAAGTCACATATCTTCCATAGCTCGCTGTATTAGAAGGTTTACAATGCAACTGCAAGTAATATAAGGATCTCTGTGTTCAAAGCAGTAACCCACTTACCTATATACATAAAATAAAATCTGTCATTTGCATGTTACATGATGTGCTTTGCATTAACCCTCTATGCTACTTTGAGTCGAAACTGAGGCTAGACAAAACAAAGATCTTTTGAGCAAGTGAATTAACCTCCAGAGTTATCTTACAATTATTATTCACTCAGATTTACTGGGAACACACAGATCCCTGCAGCAGGTGCCTTAATATCATAAGATATTTTAAAATACAATCTTTGCAACCAATTAACCAGAACAGATTTACTGTCAGTTTTCTTCTTTGTGCCACTTTCTTTGTGGCAGAGTTTTAAAAAAAAAAAATGTATACATTGAGGCCCTTTTCTGGCACAACCCTGAAGCAAAATCTATTTTGGGATTTACAGTACCACACATTGCCCTGACTTGTATTACCTTACGTCAGGTGGGCATTACATGGGTGGCGCTAGGGTGTTCCTGTGCATTCATCAGTGTATTTTGACGCAAAACCATATTTACAAACACTTGTAAATATAGGTTTGCACCAAACTGGTGAGTCTACCTGAGGCTAGCGTAGCAAGAAGTAATATACCCATTTCTCCTCGTTATTTCCTCTGCATGTATTCTGCATTCTGGAGCACACATACAAAGAGGAAATAGCCTCATAAGATCGTTTTTGCGGGGCTTTGGGAAAAAAAAAGAAAAAGAATACGCAAGGCAGCCCATTGCACTGCCTTGTGTTACCATGCATCAAGTAGACAGTACATGGGTAGTGCATTGGCATTTCCGTACATGCACCCATGTATTTTGTGTGCAAATAATATAAGCCGTCTTCTAAAAACAGTCACACTAGCTTTCTTTGGCTCAGCTCTCGAGTTCCAATTCCCTGTAAAAGAATCAAGGTAATTCCCTATTTATGTGAGGCAGCATTTCAGCTAGGGCCTGCTAGTGAGTTCAAGTCTTAGAAGTTTCATGATGACTTTGAGAAAGTCAAAGAGCCTCTGTGCTGTAGCGTGTCAGTCAGAGCAAGCCCACTATTGGTGGTACAGTATTCACCTGCCTCTTGGGTTGCGTTTTACCTGTTGGGATTTCAGCCTTGGGTGTTTAGGCTTTCTCAGGTGAGGGGTACCTGTCCTGCCGGCGTTTTTGTTAGGTGATCCAGCGCGGCGAATATAAATTTCTCCTTAGGACACGAATCCAGGTAAAACATTCATGTAACCAATTGTCTATTAAACCATATGTCGGTGGGGCCCATGACACCGCATATCATACATTCATTCGTTCACTGGATTACACACCAAGGAGAAATGTGTTGCTGGAGGAACGGGATACCTTGTTAAATTTGACAGAATAATACCTCAGACATCATATACATTAACTTTTGATCCTGTCAGTTCTAAACATCAAGGTATTCCGCTCTTTGGTCGATGGACCAACTAGTAGAATAAGTTGATGGTGATTAAGACCAGCTCAATCACTCTTAAAACCTTTTAACCTTTAAACTTATAAATGAACTAAAGAACCACAGACTCATTTTAAGTTAGAATGTAATTTTATCTAATTTCTCAATTGCACGGGTGAAATTCTTTGTTTATTAATCACTTTTAATACATCAATAACATTTATATGAAAAGTCTAATAAAGAATAGAAAAATTATGCATTACCCATTATCTTAGGATGCGGATAGGAATGGTTCACCAAAAAGAAGATAAACCGCAGATCACAGAATAGAACTCCCAAACTGACTGACTGTCCCGCTAACCTCCTCGGACGGACCTTCCATGCAGAATTCCCGCAACGATCTCGTTCCTTCCCCAGTCAAGTTCGAAGTCCAAAAAATGACAAAGTCTTTTCGTAGTATTGAGGTGGAAAAATGGAAAATAGAAAAATGGTATGGCAAGAAAACACCAACAGCAGCAGTAGCATCAATAGCAGCGACCACAGCAGCAGCAACAGGAGCAACCCCACATAAGAGTAGACCCTCTTGTACCCTACTTTCTAGCTTACTACACAAAAAGTTGCAATCCTTAGGGGCAAGAATCACGCTAATTGGTCCATTTGAGGGGTGGTGATGGTCACCTCATCGCCCTCCTTGTTCAAACTGGTTTTGGGGACAGTTAAACATACAATGAGTCTCATGACTTCGGGGTTAAATTAAAAGCAGTCCAACTTGTCCATTCATTTTGTTGCGATCTTGATGGTCACAATTTAGTTAGTCCATTGTTGCTCAGTACTTTCTCTTCCATTCCCACGAATACGTGCTGAGTATTTCTTGGCACCCTCCTTATGGTAGGTCAGTACGACCTTGACATCTCTCACTCCGTGCACAGGCCGCATCCACGTGATTTAGTTTCTCTATTTCTTCTGCCCAGAGGCCATCTTTGGCTTTTCACGTGACCTCATCTGTTTCAGCAGCCATTTTCGCAGCATGGCCTAACAGGCCCGAACGAACTATCATAAGAACAAACGCAACCAAAATTAAAACAAAGAAAATAAGCCTTTCTGTTTACCACCTGCCATTCTAAAGACCCGTGTTAGGTGTTACCTAGCAGAAGCGACATTTAAAGCCATTTTACTTACCATCTGCATTCTTTGCCACAATACAAATCTACTACATAGCATAAATCATGCGATTTCACTCTAATTAGTACGCAAATCACAATATTAGGGTTAATTAACTTCACAACTGTAAATAAATTAGATTTTGCAAAAATTTGCATGTTACCTTTATATAGTGTTTACTAAAAGGTGCATTTGTTGGTTAATTCATGCTCCTTCAAACAGTTAGTATTATTAATTTATTAAGAGTTCATTAATTTTCCAAGGGGGTACAAAATTATTTTATTTACCCTGCTCCATCAATTCCCCCCTTTGGTGATTTTTAACATCACCACAAAAACCTATCCTACAACTTATCAGATAAATGTTTCTTGTCCACTTGCTTTCTTGTTAGTTCATACAACTGTGTTTTTCTCATCTTGTCTTTTATACCGTTTGTACATGTTCTCTTTTAACTCTTCTAATTCTATCTCTCCCATCTCCCGTTCTCTTTCTTTATTTTTCTCATTTTCTCTTTTTACTCTATTTTGTCTTTTTCTTCTTTTAATACACACATATGCTAATCTCACTAATAACATTACCATTATTATCACTGTTACTGGTATTAGTATCTTCCCAATAAGAGAACTACCTATTTCTGTGAACCATCTCTTCATTGAGGAAAAACTCTTACCAAGTCTCTCCCAAACACCTTCAACCTCCAGTGGGGCAATTTCTTTGTGCAAATCAGTAATATTCTTTATATACTTCTGTATATTCTCACTTTTGTCTAGAATGTAAGTGCAACAATGTTGGACTTTCAGCATTCCACAGACTCCACCCTCTTTTGCCAAAAGAATGTCAAGGGCAAGTCGATTTTGCATTACCATAGCGCTCATGGCAACCATTTTGGTGTTTACCATCAAGAACCCTCCAGCAGTATTCGTTGATAAACGATCTACTACTGTAGACAATTTCCGAATCTTGTATGCATTCAAAGATATACCCACTGCTGGTATCAATGCTCCAAAAATATCACCTACTATTTCTGAGAAGCTTTCCCTTCTCCTACGTGTTAATGTTTTACCTATCTCGTGTATTCCTTTCGTTCCTCTTTCCACGTGAAAAATCTTTGGAAAGACCAGGCCTAGATAGCATGTTCCGTACCAATGGTCCGGCAACCTATAATAAGCTCTATTTCCGCAAATATAATAGATTCCTGGAAATACTGGATCTTTTCCTCCTTTAAATCCCCATCCCCCTAGAATTTTATATGTATCTCGGCACTCACTAGAACCCACGAAATAGTTATCATACATAGTGTTACTTCTACTAATACACAATTTTCCCTGTTGGGGCCAATCCAGAACCATAGCTGCATTTGTTTCTCCTTTGTCGTAATTTTTCTCTTCAAACGCCCACGGTGGTGTTTTTATCTTTTCTTCTGCTACCTTTCTTTGAAACTTAACTCTTCTGTCCTCTACCATATCCAAGAAAATCTTTTCTTCTTTCTTTAATTCACAAGTAAGATTGTGTCTAAATATATACTCTAACGTTAAATCTTTATTTTCTAAGAAAAATTCTCCCAAAATGTTTGCGACTTTTATACTATTTAATTCAGGGATTACGGGAACTTTAGCAAAAACAGTGTCTATATCAGTGTAATAATATTCTAATCTACCTGTTTTGTAAAATAAACTAGCTAGGACGCTACAAGTTATCCCATACGTCATAGGAAGGTGATGATAGGTCACACCTTCTGTGACAGACGCAGGTAACTGCATACAGACATAGCAATCTCTCACATCCATTGTCTCCACATATTCATACAATAGCTTCGTGAAGACATTCTTGGAGAAATCAGTTATGGACCTATCCCTATGTAAATCAGTACTATCTACTAATGCTGCAGTGTTCTTTATGATAGCTTCCTTGTCATTATTTGTGTCATTCACTATTACAGATGTGTTTTCTACAGCTAATCTAAGTGGAATTATTATTGCTAAAATAAACCAGATAAGCATTAGCAACCCTGTAAAACAAAAACACATTCTACACCATCTACGTAAAAACTCACATCTAGATCTTCTATTCTCAGTGTCTACCATGTTGTACTACTATTTTCCACACCTCAAAATGACTTTCCAGCCACTCTACCCTTTAATTAGTCTCTTTTGGTGCTTTCTTCAGCTCTTTTCAGAACTCTTTTCTTGTCTTATTCAGTTTTGGTGTCCAGTCCGGTTTTCTTTCTTTGTCTTTCAGGTTTGGTGCAATTCACTCTCACCCATTTGTTCACAGCCTTCGTCTGGGCTTTCGTGACTGTTATCCACTTCTTTAATGTCGGTCAATGCTATGTATAGCCATTCAGGTGACTTATATTTCAAGTTAGGTCTCTTCACTCTTTTTGGTCTCTGTAATTCTCTTTCACTTTGTTTTCCTTGTCCTTTCTGACTTGTTATTTCATTTACTTGTTCCGCATTATCTTTGTTCAAATTTATTATCTTATATCTCAGTCTTTTAATTTCGTTGGGCCAATTGTCTCCTTTTCTTGGCCTTTTCAGTTCGTTTTCCTTTTCCTCTCGTTCTGTTCTCCAAGTTCTCTTTCTTGGTCCTATTCTTTGCTTTCTTTCTTCTTCACTTTCTTCTGATTCTGTCTCAGACCTCACTTCACTTCCTCTAACTTTGAACCTTATGATCTCAGTTTCTTTGTCTGAATCCGAACCTTCTTGTGACTCTTCTGTTTGGACATTTGATTCTAACCCTCCTCGTTTGTCTTCCGCATTTTTCTTAATCTTTCTGTCTGAATCTAAATTTCCCTGTGTTTCTTCTGTTCGTAGTTCTGACCCTACTACTCCTCAGGTTTCTTCCGCACTTTCCTCTATCTCTCTATCTGAATCTAAGTTTTCTTCAGTTACCTCAACTATCTCTGGAGGAATTTTTCCATAACTTGTACTTGGCTGTTCACTGTCACTGTCCCTTGGTTCGGTTTCTTCGTTTATAATATCAGTTCTTTTGTTTCTTGTTTTTCTCTTTTGTCTTTCACCAGATTCAGGTTGGTCTGTTTCAGATGCCAAACTGGTATCCGATATTTCCAGATGTCGACTTACAGGTCGAGCTTCAAGATCTGGAACTCTGATCGTTTCAGTTTCTTCTTCAGTTGTCAAACTGGTACCTGATTCTTCCAGATGTCGACTTACAGGTCGAGCTTCAAGATCTGGAACTCTGTTTGTTTCAGCTTCTGCTTCGGATGCTGAGCTGGTATCAGATATCTCCAGATGTCGACTTACAGGTCGAGCTTCAGGATCTGGAACTCTGATGGTATGACTGGCATGAACCCAATTTTTCACAACTGCACATTTTACAGCAGTTGTTGTCACCAGGATCACTTGACGTGGCTTATCCCAGCGAGGAACCAAGCAGTTTCTTCTTCTGTGGACTTTGATGTGGACCCAGACTCCTGGACTCAAATCATGAGCTGGTTTTCTTTCAAGAATGGTCGCATCCGGTCCAACCTGATGAAACACAGAATGCACCACATCAGCCAATCCTTTGCAATAGTCCAATACTAGATCATCAGTTATAGTCAGCAGTTTGTTGACAGGTACATGTGCTTGTCTCATTGCTCGTCCCATGATTATTTCATGAGGACTCAGACCTGTTTTTCTGTCAGGTATGCTTCTGATGGTCATCAGCACCAATGGCAGGGCATCGGGCCATTTGAGTCCTGTGGCTTGACACATTTTCCCTAACCTATTCTTTATTGTTCCATTTACTTGCTCTACCACTCCAGAAGCCTCTGGTCTGTAGGCACAGTGCAATTTTTGTTGAATGTCAAGTGCTTCACATATCAATTGGATTATTTCATTCTGGAAATGTGTTCCTCTATCTGTTTTGATCGTTACTGGAAAGCCATATCTTGGAATGAATTCTCTCAGTAGGAGCTTAGCCACAGTAACTCCATCATTCCTTCTTGTCGGATAGGCTTCCACCCAACGAGAAAACAAACAAACGACCACAAGGACATATCTTAATCTATTGCTTGGGGGCATTTCAATAAAATCTAGTTGCATTCTGGTAAAAGGACCTCCTTCACGTCCTATTGTTCCCAAACTCACTACAGTTTTCCTTCCAGGATTTATCTGTTGGCATGTAAGACATCTTTGACAGAGACTTTCAGCTATAGCCCTAAATTTCGGGTTGTACCAAGTCTGTCTGAAAAGTCTGATCATGGCATCCCTACCAATGTGTGCTTGTCCATGGTACATCCGTGCCATACTAGAGATCATGCTATCAGGCACAACTGGTCTTTCGTCTCTATAAACCCAAACTTCATCTTCCTCTCTTTGTCTGCAGCCTGCTTTTATCCAACCATCTTTCTCCTCTTCATCTGCTTCTTCCTGCAATTGCCTTACCTCATCCCAGGTTTCAACTGTGTTAGTAAACAGCAAGGGGCATGAAACATTCTCTTTTTCTCTTCTCCTATTCAGTGAGACCATATTTCTGGCACAATATTGAGCTATTTCATCTGCAAATTGGTTTCCCACTGTAATATAATCAGTTCCATTTTTGTGTGCAGCGCATTTTACCACTGCAATCTGTTTAGGTAGCTGTATTGCCTCAAGCAATTTCTTCACAAACTCACCGTTCCTAATAGGAGTTCCTGCAGAAGTCAGGAAACCCCTCTGGGACCAGATCTGTCCGAAGTCGTGGACCACTCCGAAGCCATACTGGCTATCCGTGATCACCGTAATCCGGAAGTTCTTTCCCAGTTTGCACGCTCGAATCAGAGCAATCAGCTCAGCCACTTGGGCTGAACGTATTCCTCTGAAACAGGATGCTTCCATTATGGTTGCCACCGTACACACAGCATATGCAGCACTTAAAACTCCTTCACTTGTTCTCAGGCATGACCCGTCCACAAACATCACATAATCTGATTCTTTTAAGGGCTCATCTTTAATATCTGGGCGAGGCTTTGTGCAAAATTCAAGCACATCCAAACACTTATGATCAACATCATCTTTGACTTCTACATTTACTTCATCTGGCAGTGAAGTTGAGGGATTCACACTCGTGCATCTTACAATGGTTACATTATCTGCACTCAAAATCACTTTTTCGCACCTAGTCAGCCGACTATGTGTCATGAATTGGGTTTTGGTTCTAGTCAGAAGGATTTCAACAGAGTGTGGGACATATACTCTCAGAGGATACCCCATCACAATGCCTTCACTCTGTTCCAGACTCACACAAGTAGCAGCTACTGCTTTCAGACATCCAGGCAACGCCTTTGCTACCGGGTCTAAGACAGCTGAAAAATAAGCGATTGGTCTTTTCATTTTTCCATGCCTTTGCACTAACACTGAAAGTGCACATCCATCCCTCTCACTACAATACAGCTCAAATTCTTTTTCATAATCAGGCATCCCCAATGCTGGTGCCTCACACAAACTTGTTTTCAGTTCCTTGAAAGCCTTCATTTCCTCCTCATTCAACTCAATCGGATCTTTGACATCCCTCTTTGTCAATCGCTGTAAAAGTTTTGCAATTAATGAAAATCCACTTATCCACTGTCGACAATAACCAACCATCCCAAGAAACATTCTCACCTCTCTCTGTGTCATCGGGGCTCTCATTCCTTGGATAATCCTTATTCTTTCTGTCGTCACCTTTCGCATCCCTTTTTCAATCTTATGACCTAGATACTGTACCTCCTGTTGACAAAATTGCAGTTTTGACGGAGACACCTTGTGTCCTCCTTCTGCCAAATGATTCAGTAAAGCAATTGTGTCTGTAACACATGCTTCTTTGGTCTTTGATGCCACTAATAGATCATCAATATACTGGACCATCACAGATTTTTCAGGCATTTTTAAATCTTCTAATGATTTCTTTAGGATCTGATTAAAGATTGAGGGGCTTTCAGTATACCCTTGAGGAAATCGGCACCATGCCAAAATACGCTCTCCGACCCGGAACGCAAATAATGGCTGGCTGTCAGGGTGTAATGGAATGGAAAAGAATGCATGGCACAAATCAATAACTGTGTACCATTCTGCATCATGTGGAATCTGATACAGTATTACAGCGGGGTTTGGCACAATTGGACAACAAGGAATAACGATCTTATTTACCTTTCTCAAGTCCTGTACTATCCTATATGTCCCATTCTGCTTTTTCAATCCCATTATAGGAGAATTAGATGGGCTACTCATTATTTCTCTCAAAATTCCTTGTTCAATCATCTTATTAACTACAGGTGTTATTCCTTCAATAATTTCTGGCGTTAATTTGTACTGTGGGGTATTTGGGTAATTTGTTCCTTCCCTTACAGTAATTTTTACAGGGTCTACTCCTCTCATTAGTCCAATGTCTTCGCCTGTGAAATCCCATACATCAGATCTGACTATTCCTTTCAATTCAATCGGGATTTTCTCTGCATCAAACACAGGAAACATGTCATTCACTCCTGGTTCTAGTTCTGCCATTGTCATTTTATACAGGACATCCTCATCTGGTGTCTGGAAAGCAATACCATCTGGGGTACAATAGATGGTGCAATTCATTTTACAAAGTAGATCGCGTCCTAACAAATTTACAGGACTGCAATCACATACCACAAAACGATGCATCTCTTTGAATGGTCCAACTTTCACCTCTACTGGCTTGGTAAGAGGCGTTTTAATCTGCCTGTTTGAAACACCTACAACTTGGATATATTCTCCTGAGAAAGGAAGGTTTGGAATTTCCACTGATCTAACAGTAGAACGGGTAGCTCCAGTGTCCACAAGGAATGTAACATTTACACCATTCACTTCTCCATCCACAAATGGACCTGACTGATCTACCTCTAGAGTTGCGCCAAGCACGCACTCTTCTTCCTCTCCTAGGCACCGTCATAAACTTTCATCCGATTCATTTCCATCCTGCCGTAACCAATACTGCGACACTGCAGCTGCGCGCGGCAATTTTGTTACCTGCTCTCCTCCGTAGAATCCTGCCTCTGTACTGTATCTCTGGGGGTTTACACTCTTTGGAAGAGGTGGTTGTGGCACCTGACACTGTTGAGTAACTACCTGCGGTTGTTGCAGCTGTTGGTAACTCACCTCATTCTGCACCTGTGGATTTAATGGTTGATTTTCTGTATTAGCTTTTGGAGGAAATTTACACTCGTTTCTCCAATGTCCTAATTTTCCGCAATTGTGACAGGGCCATTTCTTTTTGGCCTCTTCTATACTCATTTGACCTTTTCCTTTACCGGTTTGAATTTAGTTTGTCCTGCATCACTAGACTGATTATTCATCTGAGCTTCTTGTTTTTCTGCTACTTTTACTTGTGCCCACATCGCCTTTTCTTTTAGTTTGCGCTGTCTACACTCAATATCGTCACTACAATATTTTGCATACCTTAATACCTCATCTACAATGCTATTCTGCCAACACAACATATGCTGCTTAATCATTTCACTTATTTCAGGTTTCAATCCATATACAAATCTATATACGAAATGACTCATGTCCTTTTCACTCAAATTCTCATAACCACTATACTGTTTAAAGACCAAAAGCAGTCTCTCATAGTAGGCATGTACAGATTCCTTACTTTCCTGAGTTGTTCTATCAATCTTTACCCAATCTGTCTCTTTTGGTGGGATTTTATTTTTCAAAAACGTGATGGCTTGTTCATACTTTCTCATTACTTCTGGACCTGGGGCTCCAGTTTTTGCATCTCTAGGATATTCTTCCTTCGGCCAGTCAATTGTAATCTTACATTCTGTCCATAAATCTGCTGGTACTACAATTTCAAACAATCCATCCAAATCTTCCCACAACACCTTTGAAACCTTTACAAATCTTTCTACCTGTCTATACCATTCTACGGGTTTCTCTCTCAATCTTGGAAAGTCATTTGTAAATGACAATATATCTTGTCTGGACCATGGAACATGTACATAGCTTCCTCCTGGAGTTTCCCTCATTGGATAATCCATTACTATTGGTTCTTTCTCCTTCACCGGAAAAGCCAATGAAGCTTTATCGGTCGTTCCCTCTTTTCTTCTTATCCACCTGCTTCTCCATCTGTCCACATCTCCCCATTTTCTCAATAACACAATCAGTTCCTTTATCTGTGTTAATCGTCCTGAAGTGTTCAGATTTTCTATATCCTTTTCCCTAAAGTCTACCCTGTACGGTTTCTGCAATCCTCTGATTTTTCCAAACTCTACTCCTAGTTCATTCGCTGTTTCTTCCAATTTTTCATGCAAATTCCTAGCTCTCCAAGTAACACTTTTACACATAAACATAAGCTCATCATCTTGGTAGGATTTCAATCGATCTGTACCAATAGTCCCTAGAATTAACTCTTCCATATCTATTTTTAGTCTGATTACATCCAAAGGTTGTGGTTCAGCATCTTTCTTCTGTAAATTCCTCATCCACTCATTTAATTCTTCTGGAGTCGGACCCACAGGGGCATTATTTATCTCTGCCCAATTTGCACTTCTCTCTGGGGTCTCAGTTGCTGACTCGGTTCCCATAGGAATCCTATTTATCTGACTCTCATTAATCGTCAAATTTGTAGGTGGACTCGACCTACATGAGCCAACTGAATCTCTTGTCTCTCTAGTTTCTGGAATTATCCCATCTCTCACTCTTTGCATACTCGAGTTCAATGGAATTGTCAAGGAATGCTCATCTATTCTTTGATTTTCAAATACCGGAATTACTGGCCCTATCGTTACTGGCACAGTCACAGCTTCCATGTTCTTGGTTAGTTCTCTTATCTTCTCAGTCAATTCTCTTGTGGTTCTGGCTAACTCAGCTGTATTACCATTATCAGGCTTCGCAGTCTGTGGAGTTTCTAATGTTTCATAAGACCTATTTATTTCATAATTTCGTTCAGGGCTTTGACTTCTTACAGTTTCTATTGGTGGTGCATTTGGAGTCACCACCGCAGAATTCTGTTGATATGGAGTGGGTTTTCTATTTAAAATGTCTTCCAGCAACTCATCCTCCGTGTCGCTAGCTCCATACCCATATCTCTCTGTTACTGCATGCTTCTTTTTCTCCGTACACTTTCTCCCTGTAACTTCTTCAACTGTTCTGACAGGAAACAAACCATCCGTCATATTAGCATACCTCCATTGTCTCATCCTGTCTTCATGATTCACTCCCCATAATCTTCCATGGACTAAACTATAATTCTTTGCACCTCTGTGTCTTTCTCTTTCATACATCTCATCTTCCCATTCACCTAACGCTTCGAACTGTGTTGGTCTAGGTCTCGGTTCAAGTTTCATTATCTTCTCTCTCAAATTTCGAAGTACAGCTGTGCTAAATGAACCATTTTCTGGAAATGCCAATACTCCATCGCTTTGGGTATATTTTGCCCAATTTTCCAACCAAATGCAAGTATGATAACCGTATTTCAACATCATATGAGAAGCTGGCGTTTTCGGCGGAGGAAGTACTTCTCCTTTCCTAGTCACTACCTTTTTGTCTTTCTTGAAAAAGTTTTTAATCTTCGCAAACCATGACGGTTTCTCTCTACCATACTCATAATAAGCCATATTGCACTGTTCTTTTTCTCAAACAAACACACGAAAATTCTTCACCACTCTGTTCTTTCTACTGCTCGGCTATTCGGACCTATCCCAGCGCGTCTCACACCAACGCACCAATCCGAAAGCTCTACGTCACTTTCACACTAACCAATACCAGCGCGTCTTCACACTAACGCACCAATCAAGAAGCTCTTCGCTCTCCCACAACTGGCCAATACCAGCGCGGTCTTTGTTGACGTCAGTTCTACTCCTATCTTTTCTGACCCCTCCTTAACAAAAATTATCTGCAGTTTTCTTACCTTCTCGACAAAATTTTATTAGTTACAACGTAAAACACATTACCATTGTCTGTTTCGCTAAACAAAAGAAATAGTTTGTTCTAACTTACAAGAATACTGTTTCGCTCGATAAGTGTAGCACTTCTCTCTACCTTACCCTTTTCTCAAGCAAGGGGTAAACCCGTTTCTCTGGGGATAAAACACATGTGGAGACTACACTGCTCCTGAGAATTAAGGCCAGAGTTTTACAAGAAAACCTGTTGCTATTTCACTCATGCATTTTCATACAAGAAATGTCCCTAACATAACACAATCCTGTGTTATCACCAATTTGAAAATCAGACAATGCACAATTCCGTGTGACTTCTCTTGCCACACGTGTCCACTTCCTACTTCCCGGAAGCTTCAAAATTTTGACTTACACATAACATAATACAACTCGACATAAAGTGTTAGACATAAAAAATCAATAAATCAGTAATCAATAATCACCAAACTAATCTATAGAAACCATAACTCTGCTACCAAGAAATCTGATCCAGCGTGGCTAATATAAATTTCTCCTTAGGACACGAATCCAGGTAAAACATTCATGTAACCAATTATCTATTAAACCATATGTCGGTGGGGCCCATGACACCGCATATCATACATTCATTCGTTCACTGGATTACACACCAAGGAGAAATGTGTTGCTGGAGGAACGGGATACCTTGTTAAATTTGACAGAATAATACCTCAGACATCATATACATTAACTTTTGATCCTGTCAGTTCTAAACATCAAGGTATTCCGCTCTTTGGTCGATGGACCAACTAGTAGAATAAGTTGATGATGATTAAGACCAGCTCAATCACTCTTAAAACCTTTTAACCTTTAAACTTATAAATGAACTAAAGAACCACAGACTCATTTTAAGTTAGAATGTAATTTTATCTAATTTCTCAATTGCACGGGTGAAATTCTTTGTTTATTAATCACTTTTAATACATCAATAACATTTATATGAAAAGTCTAATAAAGAATAGAAAAATTATGCATTACCCATTGTCTTAGGATGCGGAGAGGAATGGTTCACCAAAAAGAAGATAAACCGCAGATCACAGAATAGAACTCCCAAACTGACTGACTGTCCCGCTAACCTCCTCGGACGGACCTCCCGTGCAGAATTCCCGCAACAATCTCGTTCCTTCCCCAGTCAAGTTCGAAGTCCAAAAAATGACAAAGTCTTTTCGTAGTATTGAGGTGGAAAAATGGAAAATAGAAAAATGGTATGGCAAGAAAACACCAACAACAGCAGTAGCATCAATAGCAGCGACCACAGCAGCAGCAACAGGAGCAACCCCACATAAGAGTAGACCCTCTTATACCCTACTTTCTAGCTTACTACACAAAAAGTTGCAATCCTTAGGGGCAAGAATCACGCTAATTGGTCCATTTGAGTGGTGGTGATGGTCACCTCATCGCCCTCCTTGTTCAAACTGGTATGGGGACAGTTAAACATACAATGAGTCTCATGACTTCGGGGTTAAAAGCAGTCCAACTTGTCCATTCATTTTGTTGCGATCTTGATGGTCACAATTTAGTTAGTCCATTGTTGCTCAGTACTTTCTCTTCCATTCCCACGAATACGTGCTGAGTCTTTCTTGGCACCCTCCTTATGGTAGGTCAGTACGACCTTGACATCTCTCACTCCGTGCACAGGCCGCATCCACGTGATTTAGTTTCTCTATTTCTTCTGCCCAGAGGCCATCTTTGGCTTTTCACGTGACCTCATCTGTTTCAGCAGCCATTTTCGCAGCATGGCCTAACAGGCCCGAACGAACTATCATAAGAACAAACACAATCAAAATTAAAACAAAGAAAATAAGCCTTTCTATTTACCACCTGCCATTCTAAAGACCCGTGTTAGGTGTTACCTAGCAGAAGCGACATTTAAAGCCATTTTACTTACCATCTGCATTCTTTGCCACAATACAAATCTACTACATAGCATAAATCATGTGATTTCACTCTAATTAGTACGCAAATCACAATATTAGGGTTAATTAACTTCACAATTGTAAATAAATTCGATTTTGCACAAATTTGCATGTTACCTTTTTATAGTGTTTACTAAAAGGTGCATTTGTTGGTTAATACATGCTCCTTCAAACAGTTAGTATTATTAATTTATTAAGAGTTCATTAATTTTCCAAGGGGGTACAAAATTATTTTATTTACCCTGCTCCATCATAGGGCAGCTGGGAGCTCTTGCTGGGGGGTCTGTGAGCAGTCCTTGGGACTCAGGGTTTTTTGCGAGGGACTGGGTTTATATCTAATTGGGCCTAGGTGCTGGTTTTTTGTTGGTTCCTTGGTTGTCTCATTGGGCTATCTTTGAGAGGGGGTGTTAATACTGAATTCCCTTACTTGTGTGCCCTTGGGGTTGTTTGGTCACTATGCCTGCCAAGGGTGGTAGAGTGGGCAAAAGGAAAGGAAGTGACCCTGATCTGGCCCAGCTGTTAAAGCTGGTCCTGGCTAAGTTGGGGGAAGGAGGGGACTCTGGAACTCGGCATCAGAGCCGGAACCTGAGCCTGAACCCGTGCAAGTGGGGGGAGATCGTCCACGTCACCCCAAGTTCCCCCTCGGGCTGACTTTCCTGCAGTAAAGAGGAGAGCCAGGAAGCAATCAGCTCAACCTCAAAGTGTGGTTCAGTCGTGTGATGCAGTGGGCCCTATAAGTCCTAGGGCCAACTCCGCGACTAGGGGCAACGGACAGGACATTACTCTTCCATCTGCGCTACCAATTGCCCCCTCCACACCCGCTGGTTCAAAGCAGACACTACAAGGCTCGCGTGAGGTCCTTTCTGTGTTGGCTGACAGACAGCCATTGCACCTGCTTTCAGAGCAGAAATCGAGCGCTTCGCTAGGAGAAGTTGGGGTTAGTGGGCGACTTGCTCACCGGGTTATCAGGTCCAGTGGCACAGACACAAGTCCATGGCCCCCAATCAGGAAGGGCTGGGGGGGCCCCACAAGGCTCCCAGATGGGACCAGCGCCTCTGATGGTGCCAACTGGATCTGGAGGGGGATCAGGGGTCCTTCCGGACTCCACAGCAGGGGTGCTCCCATCAGTTGCGTCATTATTGTCCTAACCAGCTGTTCCCACAGCTGGGAATCAGGGAGGTAACACCCTTACAGCCCCATGAGCTCCTTTGTTCAACTTTGTCTCTGCCATCGTGGATTTGCAGAAGCAGGTGTAGTACATTGCAAAGCCACAGGATGGGGTAGGGCTGACCCCGCTGCTCAGAGCATGGGCCCAGGGGACTCATCATTATGAAAGGATCCTGGCACAGCTGCATCAGGTAAAGGGACTGTGGGTGCTGTCAAGGACTCCAGCCCCAAGGGGAAAGTGTTGGGTGGGCAGGACACGTTACTCTCCAGGCCAGGGACGTTAGCTTTGCATGTTCCAATGGAGTTGAAGGAAAAAATATGGAAGGGTGATTTTGTGTACATATTTGCACTGATTAAACCCAAGAGACGGGAGGGCGAGACTGAGGAAAAAGACGGGAAGGATGGCTCTTCAAAAGACAAGAAGCCGAAGGCCGAAGAACCCATCACTAATTGGATGTTTGGTTTTAATGTTTTTATGATGGTAATGCTGGAAAAGAAGCCAAAATTAGCCTTGCCTATGATATTCTATGCCAATAAGATACTTAAGGCACAGCACATGTATGGCGGGATGGCTTAGTTGGATTACGATCAGGTGGGCTAAGGTTGAGGACCCCGAGATTGGATGGGACCAAACGGAGGTTAATGTGTGGCTAGAAAGTGTGAACAGTAAAACTCCACATAAGCAGCCTTTTCGTACACAATGTGGGACAGGTGACAAAAACGGGTCTTGTTGGGCATTTAATAGAAAGTTGTGCACACGGCCAGTGGGGTCTTGTAAATTTCCCATCCCAAATTCAAGTGCATTAAAAAGTCTAAAGAGAAAGGAAAGGACTCTAAGTCATCCAACCAATGAGACCTTACCCACCCCAGTAGCCATTGATAAGCCGCTGCATTGGCTTAATTTGTACCCTAACAGAAAGGCGGCTCAGTTATTGTATCAAAGATTTACTACTGGCTTTCGCATACCGGCTCACAGTGTGTCACCTGTTTTACATTGCAAAATTCTGTTGTCAGTGCGTGCACATCCAGGGGTGGTAGCCCAGAGGTTGGAGAAGGAAGGCTCATTAGGCAGGATAGCGGGTCCTTTCCATGCTCCCCCCATTCTCTAATTATGTTTGCTCCCCATCGGGGGTGGTCCCTAAAAAAGATCCTGGTCAGTTTCGCCTGATTCATAATCTCTCAGCACCCAAGCGCTTCTCTGTCAATTATGCGATCAACCCTAAACTGTGCTCAGTGACCTCCTCATCGTTTGACACAGCACTGGCAAAGCTGCGCGAGCTGGGCCCTGGGGCATATCTGGTGAAGACTGACATTGAGTCAGCCTTTAGGCTTCTGCCTGGTCATCCTGATGATTATCACCTGCTTGGTTTTCAGTACGAGGGTCAATATTTCTTTGACAGATGTATGCCAATGGGCTGCGCAGTCTCTTGTAACTACTTTGAACAGTTTAGCTCATTGTTGCAATGGTTGTTTACCTACAGAACTGGTTACAGGGACATCGTACATTACCATGACGATTTCCTTGTCATGGGTCCGTCGGCTTCCGGTGCCTGCAGTTGGGCACTGGCAGAGTTTATTTCTTTGTTTAAAGAGTTGGGGGTCCCACTAGTAGCTGACAAGAAGGTTGGCCTGGACACATGTATGTCCTTCTTGGGAATCGAGATTGACACTATAGCGGGTGAGTGCAGGCTGCCACTGGACAAAGTGCGGGCCTTCACCTTGGCAATTGATTCCACTCTAGCGGAAAAAAAGGTGACTTTACATCAGTTGCAGGTTCTTGGGAACCACTTAATTTCGCTATACGCATTATTCCCATGGACCGCCCCTTTTCCATGTCAGTGGTGGAGGCTATTAATAGGCAGGGTGCTTCCTGTAGACAGGTACTGGGGCTCCTGAAGCATCTTGTTTTACTCTGTGTAAAGCTGAATGTGGTATTTAAGGCCACGCATATCCCAGGAGTCTATAATCAGGCAGCTGATGCTTTGTCTCGTTCCGAGTTGCAGGAATTTCTGAACTTTCACCCACAAGCAGTGGAGCTGAAGACGGTATTCCCGACATCTCTTTGGAAGATTAGAGTCCCGCCTTATCGCATCTACTGGGAGCCTCGCTAAGCGAGAGCACTCAAAAGGCCTATCAGAAATGTTTTAAGTCTTACACAGCCTTCGCACAGGAGCAGGGAGTAGCAGATCTTTTCTCGCCTGGGGCCACCTTCCTCTTCCTAGAATCATTAAGGTTGCAGGGCAGACCGGTATCTTATGCGAGGGCCGATTTGGCAGCTATTGTTTTTTTTGCCAAGTTAAGAGGCATACGAGTCATGGGCAGTTCCTTCCTGGTGAGGAAGGCCTTAGAGGGTTGGGCCAGGCTTGAGGGATCAGTTAAGGATGGAAGGAGACCGCTGGATGCGCAGATTTTGGGGGCTATGCTGGCTAATCTCCATCTAGTTTGCACTTCCCCTTATGAGGTAACATTGTTTTCAGCAGCTTTCTCTGTGGCCTTTTATGGGGCATTTAGAGTGGGTGAGTTGGTTGGGAAGTCGAAATCTGATGTATTGGGTGGTCTGCAATTTTTGGACACCAAGGTGCCTCAGGACAGACTCACGCTTAAGTTACGGAAGTCCAAGACTGACCATACGGGGAAGGGAGCTGTGGTTGAGCTCAGGCCAGCCCAGGGTTCCGTGGTATGCCCAGTTACACTTATGGGGCTTACATTTCTGTACGACCACACGTGCAAGCCCCCGCACTGTTTGTACATGCTAATGGAGAATGCCTGTCGAGATATCAATTTTCAGCGGTATCACGAAGTACCCTCAGCAGGCTGGGGATTGATCTAGTGGGTTATTCATCTCACTCATTCAGGATTGGGGCAGCGACTTTCACTGCAGGAGCGTGATTGTCTGCGAACGAAGGGAAGCGAATTGGCCGGTGTTGATCATCTTGTTTTAAGCGATACGTACAACCTGAGTTGCCCTGACTGTCTGTTTTGCACCGCTGTGTGATGCCATTTTTTCTCACTCTGGTTTCTCTCTTTTAGTAGTACGCCTTCCAAGGTGGTATGGGTGCTGGGCCATTCCTTCGTGCAGCGGGCCACTTACCGTTTGGAGCAGCATTGTAAGTCGAAACCTGCAAGTTTTATCAGTGTCTTCTTCCGTTGGAGTGGTTTTGGGGGCTTCTGGATTGCTCAAGTTTGCCAGCTGGTGGAAGGGACAAAGGGCCAAGTGGGACTGCAGTTCCCGGATTTGATCATTTTGAACGTCGGTGGTAATGACATGGTCAAGATGGGGAGCAGGGCGGTCAGGGAGGCCCTGTTGACCGAATTTGCTTGGCTGGGTAAGACCTTCCCCAGGGCGCTGATAACTTGGTCTCATATTATTCCGTGAAGCAAATGGGGGCCAGAGGTGAGATCAAGGACGCTGAATGTATTAGTCAAGTGCCTCAATGCTGAACTGGCCAAGTTGTGCCCGGGGCGAGGGTTGGCTTTGGAACATACCTCACAAGTTGCTCAGGGGCGATCACATGTTCCACAGGGATGGCGTTCACTTGTCGGTTGGCTCTGGTCGCCCTTGTGGCAGAAAAGTGAACACCAAGATCGCTGTACAACAGCAAGGGGAGTCCTTCAACGCACTTCATAGGGCAGCACTGAGGGGGGAGACAGCAAGCTGAACCCCAAAGAGAATGTTTACACCGGCTTGGAGCAAGAGCGCACAGTTAGTCAATCTAGGGCATGGGGCTACTGCCACTAGTTACACTCTTCGAGCCCCGTGGATGGCCTGGTGTTGGAGGGGCGGGACGCTGGGGTTGCGGACAAGGATCAGATGATTGGGGACCACCCCTCAAGGATGCAGGTGGGGTACACCTGTGTGGTTCTCCCTGGGGCGCATGCTGACTGGACCTTAGTGCTGGTGAACTAAAGAATGGGAGAGTTATTATTATTATTATTTATTTATTCGATCAATAACATGATCATACACAAGACAGAAAAACTCAATACATGCATAATAATTTCATCAATAAAAAATACATACATAATGTTAGAAATTAAACACCATTCAACGTGACATCCAAAAGTAGGATTACGAATTTAGCACATGTTCATGAGTTAAAAAGATTTGCGTTTTTAAAAATATAAAATGAATAAAAACCATTTTTAAAAAAGGGGAGCTATAACATTTATCCTACATCGTTGTTTGCACTCGGCCCTCAGTCTGGGACTTCTCTATGGGTATCCACAACTCCTATAATGGAGCTTAAGTGGCCACTTTAGACCTCTGCCACCAGGCATAGAGAAAATATCTAGATATAGTAAAAACAAGCCATTTGGTCGTATCAGAGCTAAATACACGAAGGGCATCTGAAGGACAAGAGAATGACAACAGTCGACATGCAGGAATGATCCATGTTTTCCTCAGATTAACATATGCAGGACAAAAAAACACATAGTGTTCGATAGTTTCTATAGTGGAGTTACAGGACGGACACATAGGGGTTATATTAGTGTTCGCCCACCTGCTTCTCATGGCTTTCAGGGGTAAAGTGCCAGATCTAAATTGTATGTAAAGTGCTCGTGCTTGGGGTGGTTCAACATCGTCCATGTAAGTATCAAAGTTAAAACAGCTTTTTACATTTAGAAAACTTGTGGTTAAAGTGCCAAGTGACCTGGACTCAGTGCCAGAAAGATCAATAAAGTTCCAGTACATTATTTTTAGTTGTGGTATCATTTTTTTAGGTCTCGCCTACGCAGCGCGCATGCGCTGCGTAGGAGGGCCTTTAGCCGTCGCTCTGCTCATTTTCAAGCACACACTCGTGCTTGTGGCGGCATCCACCTTGCGGGAGCGAGCAGGGGTGCGCCACAAGCACGAGTGCAGTGCTTGAAAATGAGAAGTCTGCGCGCGCACGCACGCACCACTCCCAGGTTCACCTCTTGCTCCCCCTCTCTCTCACAAGCGAGGTTTTGAATTAGCGTGGTCGCTTTCACCACGCTAATTCGAAACAGATGTTAATTAGCGCGTTCGCCGCGCTCGGGGTGCCGGGAGCGGCGTGTGACCAGCGCTTGTTTTACCAGCCACCGCTCTCCCTTGCCTTTGATCTTCCTCTCGTTATTCCTTCCATTCTCTTCTTTCTTCCCTGTCGATCTTTCCCCTCTATTCCTTCTACCCTCCATTCTTGCCTCTACTACTTCCTTCGTTTTCGCTCGCTTTCATGCTTTATTTCCTTAGTGTTTATTCTGTCACTCCTTTTCTGTTCTCCCTCTAAACCCCTTCCTCCTTTTATCCCTCTCTTCTCTCGTCGCCCCTCCTCCTTTCTTCTCATCTTATTTTCTTCCTCCTCTCCTTTCTTCCCTAGTCTTCCCCTCTCTTCCTTGCTTCCTCGGTTCCTCCGTTCCTCTCCGTGTCCAGCCCCCTCTCCCTGGCACCTCCGACCTTTCCCGCTGCCTCCCGACCGCCCTGACAGTTGGGAGGCGGTGCCTGCGGGCGCAGAGTCGGGCTCGCCATCGGTATAATAGCAGACACACTGCAGTCCATCATTGCAGTCCCCCTGATTAAAATTCAGCTCCGGCCCCGACTGCAGCACTCCACACCTATGAAGACCAGAGGTTTCCGATTTGCTTATAAGAACTTTATCCCTGCCATCTGTGTTGACAGACACAAGTTTCTGTACGAAAACTTTTGTTTCTAGTTACTTACTGCTAATTCACATGGGTACTGCAGCTGACCATTACTTCCCTAGTTGATTGTAATTGGAGTATGGATGTAAACTACCTGTATCTTATTACAGGACATAAAGAACGCCCAAGTAATGTTATGATCTGTGTGCACCCCTGCTACTCTTGCATAGCACATCCATTTAGGTACACACCCTGGATATCTGACGTGCAGCATTAAAGTATTCAGACTGCAAAACTTTAAAGGGGTGAATGTGTGACTTTTCTGTTGCCCACGTTGTTAACACATTTGAGCGATTAATATTGCTGTAGATGGTGGACTCCTAATTGGCGTGCCAGCAATTAGTGCTAATTTAGCCGAATTGTACTTCTCAGGGTGGCGGAGATTTTTAATAGCCAAGCAGGCAGGCTTTGATTACACAAATTAAGCCCTTAATTTGAACGTGGGCCTGCTTGCTTCAACCGCTTAGACAGTCTCTGGAAAGCCCTGCTGAGCGCGGCCCGTTCCAGTGCTTCACTCGCTGTGCTAAATAAATGCAGCGCAGGAGCCGAGCTCAGTACTTGGAACTCGTTTATCTGTGGCTGCGATCATCCTTTCTTTGTTCACAGATATTTAAAAGCAGTGGCATAGCCAATAGGTCTCGCCATTGGGACCTTATAAGTGTTTAGTTATCCAGCACTTATAAGGTCCCAAAGGCGAGACCTATTGGCTATGCCAATGCTTGTTTGTAATAGACTGCGGGTCGTCCCACATATTCCCCAGCCCCAACTTAAGGGACCACTCTTTAACTTTTCAAACCATGGCAAAAGACCTGATTTCCTTTGGAGGATTAATAGTTGCTCCACAGCATCCTTTATTGGTACTTGAGTATTGCTAGTCCAAAGTCTTATCCAAAACGTAAGTACCTTCAAGACAGCAAAATGGGAAATGGACTTTAGACCAAGATCAAGGCGTAAGGGTAATATGGGTGTGTTCTTCGGGAGATTTAAAAGGGCTCTTAAAAATGTATTTTCGGTAACTTCTAGTTGGTTAATATGCTCCAGACCCCACAGTTCAGCCCCATAAAGAGCCGCGCCCAAACCTTTGGCCCTATGAATTTCTAGTGTGGGAAAGATTGGGCGAAAAGCTGAATGTTTGACTCTTTTTACAATTGCACAATCCACGTGCTGAAGAATCAAGACAATTTTCTGGATTTGGGGAGACCATGCCAGGTTGTAACTAATTCTGACGCCCAAGTAGTCAAAGTCCTTGACCTGTTCTAGTAATTGAGCATCGAGCCTCACTTTCCCCTTAGTGGATTTGTAAGGATTAAAAACCATGAACTTTGTTTTCGAGCAATTGATTTTAAGGCCCCGGACTTTACAAGATGTGGCAAATTTGTTTAAAACATTCTGAATGCCCATTGGGGTTTTTGATATAAGCAACGTGTCATCAGCAAATAAAAGGGACGATATTAACTTGCCTCCCAATTTGGGCGGGTCACCTCCACAGTCATACAACTCTCTTATGAGCTCATTCATGTACAGGGTAAACATAGTTGGAGCCAGCACACACCCCTGGCGCACTCCTTTCTTGATCGGTATATTACAGTCAAGCTTCCATCGGGGTTCCACCTGACTTTAGCGTAATTATCATGATGTAAACGAATTAAAAGTTGGAGTAGGCCTGGAGGGATTCCCAAGTCCCTCAGAACAGTCCAGAGCCTAGTACGGTCAATGGAATCGAATGCCGTTTTGAGGTCCACAAACACTACATAAAGATGGCCCTTCTTAAGCTTAACCTCATTCCATATAAGCAAAAGAAAACGAAACACCTGATCTAGGGTGCTTGTGGAGGCTCTAAACCCTGCCTGTAAATGTGAGAGTATGCTATTGTCCTCTATCCAATTATGGAGGTGTAATAAAATCATTTTGCTGAAGACTTTCTGGGACACATCTATAAGGCTAATGGGCCTATAATTTGCAGGGTCCCCTTTTCCCCCTTTTTTGAATATCAGGATTATTTCGGCACCCTTCCAGGCAGCCGGAATATCTCCTCCACGTGCAATAGCATTAAAAACTGAGTGAAGCAAGGGGCCCCATATTTTAGGTTCAGATTTATATAGATCTCCCGGTATTCTATCTAGCTCAGGGGTTTTTCCGGTTTGTAGTGAGCTAATTGCATTCATAGTCTCCATTAGGGAGAAACTAACTACCTCTTTAGCAGCGAGCACTTCATTGCTGACCCCGGCTGGCTCCACTACGCCACCCGCATGCTCACAATCCTTCTCAGAGTATAATGCCTGAAAATACTCTTCCCAAATATGTGGCTGAATGTAAAAATCTTCTTCACTAACCTGGTGAGTTACCCCTTTAGAGAAAAGATGCCAGAATAACCGACAATCCTTTTGCCTGGATGCCTCCACTAGGATACGCCAATTTTCTATTTCCCAGCTCCGTTTGGCCTCCACTTGTGTGCTCTTATATAGCTTCCTTTTATTATTTATGTCGAGCCGTAACCCTACTTTTACTGCCACAATTAGTTCTAGTCTTGCTTGCCTGCATTCCTCGTTGTACCATGGGGCATTATTACGTTTGGATGAAAGTGACCTTCCCTGACTTGTAAAAAAGGCGAGATGTCGTTCGACAAATATTGATAGCTGGCCAGAATAATATCATCATTTATATTAGGATTGCTCATGTTTACTAAAGTCTGAGCCACCTCTTTGTAGATTTTAGGGAGAAACTTGCCATCAGTAACTACATTTGCCCACTTGACTCTCCTATTGTTGTTGGTCGTTACAACAGGCGCCTTCACTTGATTTGACTGGGGCTGTAAAATAGGGAGCCCAGAAAGACTTAAGAGCAATGCATTATGGTCACTGTCCTCACGATTGAGGATGATCATATCACTAACTTGTGGCCAAAGATCAAGGTCTACCATGATATAATCAATTCTGCTTTTGACGTTCCCCCTCTTAAAAGTTTGATCTGCGTTAGCATCTGAGTGTGTCCTCCCATTACATGCAGGCACCCCATAAGCAAGAGTGAATGACAGAACTTGCTGCCCAACGCTGGTACATCTTTTAAGGGTTGGAATCTGAAGGCTTTTGATACCTCGAGCTTCTTCTTCCTCCTGAACTATTTCTTGAACATACTCTACAGACTCATATGTTGTGTTAAAGTCACCTGCTATGATAAGGGGGCACTCATTTTTAGCGGTTTCAAGGAAGTTTATGAATGAGCGTTGTCAAAGTGTCAGAGGGCTTATGGGGGCTTTTGAACCGATTATATATATATTAATTATCCTAACATGGCTATCCCCTTTAAACGAGACCAAATCAATACCAAGGATCTCCTGTGAGTCTATGTCTAGGCGCTTAATTTCACAAGCAAGCGTCGTCTTGACCCAGATCAGCATCCCACCTGCAGGTCTACCAGATGATGACTGTCTTGCTTCTAAACTAAACATGACAAAACCCACCCTGTGGATCCGTTCTGTTGACCATGTTTCTTGAAACAGACAGATGTGGCAATTATCCACTAATTTACCCCACTCCGGATCATTAAGTTTAGACCGTATCCCTGAAATATTCCAGGATATGATATTCAACTGCGAATCAGCGATTGATCTTCCCCGCGGTGGGTGTCTTATTTGGAGGCTATCTCTTGGTGGGTCTATAGTAGAGGCATTATTCTCAGGTGGGCTAGCCAGGATGCAATTCACTAATCCTTTGGGGCTGAGAGATGTTTGATCATCCACAGAATTGCCGGCCTGAGGTGTACCTTGGGCTGCCAAAGAAACAACAATACTTGGCTTTAGTCAATCCAGTTCATCCAATTCTGTTAATGCTTCATATCTATTGCTAGTTACAAATGGGTATTGCTCCTTCTTCGTCCACTCATACCGTGTTACTCGGGCGTTTTGTGAATTGACTGGGCCACTGGGCTTAAGATGTCTGTAGAAGAAAGCTAGCGGCATTTTCCTATCCCATATTCAGGGCCCCATCTGGATTGATTTGTCACACTCCTGATTAAACTCCCTGTGAGATCAGGGTTTCGGCAATTTATCACAATGCAATCTCCGTGAGTGGACTTACATAGGGGACCAACCCAGCTTACTCTTCTCACCAACAGAATGTCATGATAACTGGAATGTCCGTACTCTGTGTTTTGGGATAGCCAATAACATACCTTATTTTTCAATTGGCCTGTGGTTTCTTGTGAACTGCCCTTAAGCGGGGGAACATTGGTTAAGATTGCGACATATGGAAAGCATTCAGGTGGAAGATCCAGTCTTACGTCATTTAATGGATTATATGGATATGCCACATCTTTTGTCTGACAAAAAATCTGTCTCGAAGGACCATTACCCTTTGCATTAGTTTTGGGGCTCTGAGTTTTAGACCTAGATCTACCACCGGCCTGCTCGCTCCCAACTGATTTGGTAGTTTGCTTCAGTGCTCCATTTTTAGAATGATCTTCCCCAAAAACAGACCCTCGGACCCCTAGGGTGTCTACAGGAGCTAATTGTTGGCTTTTATTATTGTGGTTCCCCATCCTATTATTGAGACCTTCGGAACCATATGTTCCCCCCAGGGTCGGGCAATCCGGGTGTGATGCTCTATCTCTTCCTACCCCATCCAGAAGACATGCAACAGATTTCATTAAATTTCCCACATTGTCCTCTAGCTTGTCAAGTCTATACAATATAGGTGAAAGATTATTAAATAATAATCTTTCAAACCGAACAAATAAAGAGTCTAGGTCTTACAGAGATGGAGCTAAGGTAGCTGCTGAAGCAGATTGAGGTTCTTGCACGATGGCTAGTACTGGATGAGTACTATTAGTCCCTTGTGGTGGTTCCTGCAGCTTTTTCTTTGACCTAGTCTTTGCACCCACTAAGGGCTCCGAGTGTTTCAGCTTTTTCTTCCTTTTGACAGGAGAGCCAGATGACAAAGAGACTTGGTGTGGGGGAAAAGACTTCACAGTGTCACCACTGGTGATTCGTCTGGTGGTCCAGCTGGTATTTGTGTGCTTTCAGAGTTACCGGGATCAGTGTCCACAAACACCCCACTGTGTACTAAATCTTGATTCAGAGTAGTGAGGAAGCTACCCCCTAGGGATGGCCGTCTTTCGACTGCCAGAATTTCCTTGTCTATAACTGCAGCAGCCTTTGTCAGGAAGCAATCAACTGTGGAATTTTGGAGGACCCTGGGTGTCCCTCCCTATTCCCCTGTTGCTTCCTTTTAGCCATTTTACAGGGCGCAGTTATTTTACAATTAAAGAGTCACAGCCACAGGTAGGGAAAAGAAACTTACTATGAAGAAGAGACTCTGTTAATTTTCTTAGGATCAGATCACATTACCAGGAGGCTCACACGTAGACCACAAGACCAAGAGGGTAGGCCCAGCCCAGCCTCTTCCTGGCTCTGACGGGCGCAGATGGGCCCGCCCTTGGCCCGGGCTTTGCCTGGGCACACCCGCGCGCGTCCCGTGCTGCGGGAGCCCGCGATGATTTTTAAAGCGCCTCCTGGCGCTGCTGGTGACGTGGGCGGCAGCAGGCCGCTTGGGAACCTGGGTCTTGTGGTCCTGACCCTGTCCCGGTCCCAGTATGGCAGCAGATGGTGAGGGAGAAAAATGGGCGTCCCGTGCTGCGGGAGCCCGCGATGATTTTTAAAGCGCCTCCTGGCGCTGCTGATGACGTGGGCAGCAGCAGGCCACTTGGGAACCTGGGTCTTGTGGTCCTGACCCTGTCCTGGTCCCAGTATGGCAGCAGATGGTGAGGCAGAAAAACGGACGTCCCGTGCTGCGGGAGCCCGCAATGATTTTTAAAGCGCCTCCTGGCGCTGCTGATGACGTGGATGGCAGCAGGCCGCTTGGGAACCTGGGTCTTGTGGTCCTGACCCTGTCCCGGTATGGCAGCAGATGGTGAAGCAGAAAAACGGGCGTGTTCAATGTGATTGTTTGACTTCTTTGTACATACAACTATTAGAACTTAACATGAGTTTCTAAAATGTTATATTAGATGTGGATTGCTATAGGTTATTAGAGAAATGAAATGAAATGAAGATTAAATGTCATGTTTGTGTTTCTCCCTATGTAATAAATATGGCCTTATTTCCCAAAACAGCTGATTGTCTGTCATTGACTCGTGGGGGTTTTGAGAGGGGATCTGGCACGGCTTGGGGGGCTCCGGGTCCTATAGGTTTGGGAGACTGATGTAATTCAGAGTTATGCTAATTATGAAATGAAAGATCATGTGTGCTTAACTAGGACTGGCTTCTTCAGGATGAGGTTACTGTGAATAGGTGATCCCACAGGTCAGCGTTACTGTAAACAAGTAGCCCATCTATGGTGCACCATGTTAGCAGTGTAACATGTCTAGAATATGCAGAGGTCTTATTAGCTAGCATAGTCTAGTGTAGACTCTGATTACTGCGATAGTTTGTGGTGTCTCCCGCTGTTCCTACATCTCCCCACTTAGGAAGTATTTCTATACAAACTAGTAATATTTCCTTCTGAAGGCCAATATTTTCTTGAAAGTGCTAGTTGGGACTGGAATGGATTGTGCCTTTTTCTTGTCAGTTACCTTTGTTACTATTTCCTTCTCATCTTTGAATACTGGGTGTCTTATGCTTATTTTGATGTGGAGCAGATAACTCTTACTTTGAAATTTATGGTCCATTCTTTGTGCGTGTATTCTGGTGGTACGGATTCCAGGGTGAGCTGTCAGGTTGCGCTGGTAAATGTGAGAGTTGTTTAGATATAGTTATGCCAACAATAAGAACATGAGAGATGTCTACTGCTAAATGTGGGTGGGTGACGTTTTGGGTGGTATTGCGTAATTTGTAAAAACATAAATGTAGAGCCCCAAACTTTTTCTTGGGGTCCTATTGCTGAATGCCAAGGTTGCAATAACCTTTTTCTTTCTCGACCTTAAAATTGCTTATTCTTGCAGGTTCTTTTTTCAGCCCCTTTTATGCATTCATCATTGTTTTCTTATCTCTCTATTTTATTCCCTTTCTGTCTTTTTCTCTTGCTTTCGGTCATGATCTGTTGGTGAAAAATGAGCCCCAATCTCCTAAAATGAGTACAGGTGGGTAAGGCTGAGTAAGCATACTTTGCATAGGCGAGTGGTCTCACCTCCGGAGAGCGCACGCAGCTAAAGCTATCATATGTACATGGAAATGTGCTGCATATGGAATATTATGCCTGGTTGAGTAGGCTGGCGGTAGAGTTACTTTGTTCAATCCTTGGGTAAAGGAAGCTTTACACTGACAAAAGGCAACATTGTTTTATGTGTAGCTTAGAAAAGTGTGAATCTTCTGCCTAAATCAGAAGGGTTTGCATGGATACTCGAAATGCGCTCAAATGTACTCATGATAGACCTGCTAAACATATATGTGAGGGCTTAAGATCTGATGTCACTTCTTGTGATGCCACTTCCTGTGATGTCAATTCCTGTGATGCCACGTGTGATGTCATGCAACGTGATCTCATGCGCCGTGATGTCACGCGCCGTGATGTCACTTGCATACTGCCTAACTAGGTTAGTCCCCCCACTTCTTTTTTTAGGAACCTGAGTATGTATGGCTCTGCAGCTGTAGGGCGGTGGCAGGGATGGATTGGCACTGCGGGCAGTCGTGCATCGGCCGAAGGGTCGGTGTGTCAGTACCGGTTTTTTTTCTTTCCCAGCCCACAGAAAGCACTGGACAGTGCGATATGATCCCCTTGAGCGATGATCATCTGTAGCCTCTCCCTGACCCCCTGCCTTGCCAAGCTATCGCCCTGATGGTGGGCTGGGGAGCAGGTGATGGGAGAATCGGCCTCCCTGGGGGCTAGGTGTTGCTCAGGCCCTTGAGCCATTCTTACTTCGGCCCCCCTGGGGCCCACGCAGCCCAGAAACAGTGTTTGTGTTTGACACCTCGTCCACAGTACTTCTTTTTCAGGGCATGGTGGGCGGAGGATGGTGGGTTTATGATGTGGCCTCGGTGTGGGGGCAAGGTGATGTCGTGACTTGGGCCATCTTCACCTCAGCCCCCTCCCCTATGGACGGCCAAGAAGCTGTGTTTTATGCTTTATCCCTCCCCTGCCAGGCCATTGTCCTGAGGCAGTGGAGGGCTGGGGGAGGGCTTTAGAAATTAAGTAATTCAAGGGGGCCTGGCACTTGTTCTGTTGCTCAGCTAATGGAGATCTAGGGAGGGATTGAGTAATAAGTAAACTAGGGGCCTCACTGTTCTACTGCTCATGGTGTAGGCCATTGTCACCTTGGCACCAGAGCCCTTCCCAAGAACAATATCTTCTCACTTTCATGCCTTGCATGTGCATAGGCATATGTGGCCTGAAGGTCAGAGTTGCAGAGATGGGGGATCAGGTTCGAGCCCCTGCATCTGCTCTCAACATCCTGTGATTCTGGGCAAATCACTCCATCTCCCAGGCCCTTAAATAAAAAACCTGATCTTGTGCACTGTAATTGGTGCACATGAATAGCACTCAAATAGCCTTGGACTGAGTTCACAGGATATAAAACTGTCAAAAGGAAGAACAATAAAAAACAAGCATTGGCAATGCCAATAGGTCTCGCATTTGCGGGAGTTAGAGCTATTGGCGTTGTAAATGACAATGTGTTTTACTCATGTGTTATGGAGTGGAGGTATATGGTGAGGAATTATGTGGTTTGGATTGGAATTGTTAGTTGTGGAATCATGTGGTGTACAATTATGTGTCATGGTGTGAAGTGGAATTATATGGATAGTAATTATGTAATTTTGAGTGTACTGAAATTATGTAGAGTGGGATTGTGTGTCATAGAGTGTAATTATGTGGAATGATATTTTGTGTTGTGTAGTGATATGTTGCGCTGTTTAATTGTGTGGTGTGTTGTTGAATTTTGTAGCATGATGTGGTATTGTGTGGTGTGGATTGGATGTATGTGGTGTGTTGTGTAAATGTGTTGTTCAGTGGAATTATGTGGTGTGTTGCTGAATTGTGTGGAATGATAATGTGTGGAGTGGAATTGTGTTGCGTTGAACTGTGTGGCGTTGAGTGAAATTATACTGATTAGAATTATGTGGTATGATGTGGAGTGTATTTATGTGTATTGTTGCTATGTGGCATCAAATGAACTTAAAAGCCACGATGCCTTTCTGATACCAGCAAAGCAGTTGTAAAAATGCAAAAACATAAAAAGACTGAGGGCTGCCTTTCATCCCACAGAAACGCATGCTTAATTACATATTGTAAATTGTATTTATATTGCGCTTACTACCCCTGACGATGAGTTGAAGCGCTTTATTATGAGTAGCAAGCTACTCCGGAACCCAAGATTAGAGGTTAATAGTAGATTAGTAATCTTTTTTTCTTTATACATTAGTTGCACATCTTTGCAGTTGTACTGTACAGCGCTGATGTCTTCTCGTCAGGACCTATACCAGCGACATCAAAGATGTGCACATCATGACCGTAGACATTGCTGTACTGTCCTGCAAACTCTGCATCTACAAAGGGGGCTTCTGGGAGCTACAATACACTCCAATTATTGCGGGGTGCAGAGACGCCATCCAGGTGCACCCCATGAGAGCACTATTCTGGGCTGCAGTGCCGTCTGTACGGATACCATGGAGGGATATGTACTAGGAAAGCAGTAGTGTTTTGTACCGGTGCCATTTCATCCACATGGGAAGGATGAACATTTTAGCTGACTCCAGGTTTCAACCTCCACAAAGTGCGTTTCACCCACTGAGCAATCGTCCGAAGTGAGAGGGTGAAAGAGGTGAACGGGTGCAATAAAAAAGTAAATAAATCTGTAAATAAAAAGAAATAAAATCCCATGTAGTGTGAAGCACTTTTTATACGGTTGAGCAGCTGTTGGCAATTGTGGCCTACAGAACGGCTTCAGATTTGGTGCTACAGCATGTGTCTTACACATGGAGGGCACATGGAGGGCACATGGAGGGCCTGTGAAGAATTGTGAGGGATTGTTACTCAGATGGAATATTTAAACCAAAATCACTAGTTGTCTGCGGGTCACTTGAACCACGATTCTGAGAACAGAGGGTGTTTATTGCATCTTTTGAAATCTGTGTGGCATTTGATACATATTCTCTTTGGAAAAGTGAAGAAGGTTCACTTTGCAGGTTTACATGTGTTTGTCTATGACCATAAAGTATGACCTATATCTCTTACACTCATTATCTACTTACCTCTTCCTCATTCTATAGCTATGTACCTTTTCTTCTGGCTACCCGATCTTTCCGTGTTTACCTTATGTCTCTCCTCATCACATCTTTCACATCTTTCACAACCTGATTTCTGGCTCTACTTCACCTCTCTCATTACACTGCCTCTTTACCGCTCTGTTCACCTCCTCTTTTCCCCCAGCCCCCAGTTGGTACTGCCCAGCAGAACTGGGGATCACTGTCTAACGAATAGTGCACACAAAGAAAGAGGGGGTGGGGGACAAGGCGGCAAAAGGTACTTACATTCAGGGAAAAGTGCAAAATTTGTGAGGGAGCTAGATTTCATTTCTCTTTAGTGTTTTGGAAAATGTTTTATGGCTGATATGCAAAATGTTTGTCATTAGAGGTTCTATTCTCCAAGGCAGAGGTTCAGAGCTGCTCTTCCTTTCACTATTCTATCCAGAGATTCCAGTCTTACCCTGTCCCCTTGACTTTGTACCAGATTTCTGATTCAATTGATGATCAGAGTCAAGGACATAGCTGGCTGGGAAAGAGCATCTAACTACATTGTTCAGGGCGTTAAGACTGCAAGTCAGTACTCGGTTTTCAGAACTGCCATGCTCCTAGTCTTTACCAATGTTACTGGCTCTATAAGCTTTAAAATGCTTAATTTACCAAACATTTCTCTACAAATGAGAGTAACCAAATGGAGTTTCATGAAAGTGCCCACCCCGCAAAAGTGGGCCACTTTTTTTGGCAGTGCCGGGCCAAATTGTGATCCCAATCCGACCCTGGGCGGTGGCTCCCGTATGCAACTGAACCAGTGATTAAATCAGCTTTGCGCGGCTGGCTTTGAGGCTGTGGCAAGTAAGGGGGCATGTTTCGCTGGGCTGCACTTCTAGGAGCTTGCCTTCCTGGGTACAACACTTCTGGTACGCACCTGCCGCCGCTGCTCTCTTGTTCTGCCCGTTTTACATCCGCTGGCCCGCACCTGGTTGAACTCCTGGGTCTCCTACTGAATCACTTCTACAGCAAATATTTGATGTATGTAGTTGTGTAAAAACAAAGCTGCAAAAACTCACTGATGGGCAAAGGCCTCGTGGCGTGACTCTCTGCATGCTGTTAGAATGTAGTGTCTCCTCAGCCTCAGTGAACTCTAGGCACTAGTCCATGCAACTAACATCGCCTACCCGATCAAGCCCTTTGTTCCAGACACTATTCTGTGTGTGTGCTGTTTAACAACACCCAGAATCATAACTGCACCCTCTAACTAAAGAGACTATAGAGATCTTCACAAAGGACAAAGGGACTCACGGCCGGCTTGGGGGAGATATGCAGTCCGGGCGGGTGAGGGCCCCACAGCCAGCGCTTAGAAAGAAGAAGAAACTGCAAGTTCTATCCACACTCAAATGCACAAAGTCTAACGCAGCTCGTGAGGGCCAGTGTCTAACTTCTCCCCTGGCTCGCATGTCTGAAAAATGCACAAAAGGGCCAACAAAAGTCGACTTCTTAAAAGATTCTTCTGGGATTATCCTTTCCTCAATGGATGGCCAGAGGGCCTCCCGACACCAATTCCCCGACTGTCAGGCCAAACAGCCCAATTTAGGAGACAAATCAGGTCACTTGAGGGAACAGAGGTTATGAAACATACTGAGCTGCATACAGAATCAGTCTGGGGCAGTGGTCGAAGTAGGGGAGCTGTGGGGGAAGAATCAGAGGGCGGGAATAACCCGACTATCGGGTCAGTGGGCGGAGTCAGAGGTGTGGCCAGAAAGACCAAAACATCCCAATTATTAGTATTTGTTTGGCATTTCACTGACCAGTTGTAGTTTATTACGTTATTTAATTCAACCAATGGATACACATGTTTATTTAAGGTTTAATATAAGTTATTGACATTAACTTTGTAGCTCAAACGGGTCAGAAGTTACTAAAAAATGTGACTTGTGTTGCTGCGAAGTGGAGGGCCCTTTGCAAAGATTGGCTGGTCACCTTTCTCACGGCTGCATTTGTATGATACACTGGTACTAATGAGGCAAAATCCTTGCAGAGACTGTTAGTATGTGGAAAAATGTCAAAATAATAAAGTATCAGAAAATGTACCACATTACGCTGCAGCCTTTTTTTTGCTGCATAATTTAGTCAACACTGCGACATAATTTTGTCCCCCATTGCTACATAATTCCAGTGGCTTCAAAGCAGGCATCACATGTTAAAAGTGCTTGTGCATGAAGCAGAGAGATAGTAAAGTTTGCAAACTTAGGGCCCCATTTATGAGGCCCCTTGCAGCACCGGAACTTCACTTTTTTGACTTTCATGTGGTGCAATGTGCCCCAGCTTATTTACAAGGCCACATAAAGCCACTTTACGTGGCTTTTCATGGCCTTTGTAAATATATGCCCCTTTCAAGCAGAACACTACGTGAAAGGGGCGTTCCATGGGTGTTGCTGTGGGTGTTCCCACGCAACACCCATGGAATCTGAAGCATTCCCAGATTTACGAGAAGCTATAAACCTGGTAATGCGTCAGAATCTAACGCCACCCCAGGAGTGGCGTTAGGGAGGTGAAAGGAGGAGAAATGCTTTCATTTCTCCTCATTTTTTCCTTTTTCTATGTGTGCAAATCCTGCATTGCAGATCCCTGGAGAGTTGCACCTCTACTGCTGAAACAAGGCCAATGGAGGTATCAATGGGTGAGGTGGACTGGCCTCAAGGGTCCTGTGACCTCAGTGACAGAGTCCCTTTCACTCTAGGGTGTGCTGCTTCGTAGGCCTGCCCGCAAGACTGGAGGTAAACTTCAGTATGGATTGTGGTGGGCAGGCTTTCAAGGTTAACCCACACTTGTCACCGCTATGGTCCACCTACTGGTGCTAAGACACCAGGGCTTCTAAGGTCTAGTGGGGGCTTCTAAGGTCTAGCATGGGAATGTGCTCCCTCAGGAGAGTGGTCTGGTGGACAGGTCATGAAGGCTGAACCTAGTTCCCCAGTTCCAAATTCAGCAGCTCTTGCCATAGTGCCACATCCTGTCCCCCACTGAACACCATACTGCCCCAATGAGAGAAACTCGCACTGCCTTGAGCTACAACCCAAATGTGGATTATAAACACCTGGATGCGACTCAATTCAAATTATGCACTAGACAAGAGTAATACGCTGCCTGAAAAAAAAGTAACAACATCCTGGAAAAAGCAAACACTCCTAGGGAATGCAAGATTAAGTAAAGCATGTGAAATGTAAGCAGGAACAACATGGTTACCACAACGCTTTTCGACTCATTATTCAGAAATCAATGAGTGTTTTTGTCTGAAAAGTTAAGGACATGACTACATGGCCTGGAAGGGACCCGTTTCAATGTCCATTGCTTATATCCTTACAAAAAGTAAGCAGTATGGTTTAAAAAGCCACATCCCTGAAGACAGAGCCGCAGTACACATTTTATAAACTAAAATAAGGAAACCAGGTGATAAGGGTCACATTAAACATTTTCAACTGCACGCATCAACCATGTATTGCAGTACCTCCAGGAATGGTGCACTTCCCCACCCGTGAAAAACAAGCTGTTCAAAGAAAGACAAGAAAACAAAAGTAGCGCTTCACTCGCAAATTCTGTAAAGTGGCGCTAATGTGTTTGGGTGTGAATAAAACCAATCTGGCTCTTTACGGCCACTCTGTCTTGCTTTATTTAGTTATTTATTTATTTTTCGGATTTTGAACCTTTTTTATCTTTCCGTCCCGAGGCTGCACTTTGGAATAGAAAAATGTCAGAAAAAGATGACATTTCCAGCAAAAGTGTTTCATTCTTTTTTGGGATCCATTTCACAGGGGAACAAATAAAGGAAAGGAGAGGAAAGAGAGGGTAAGAGCCATTTGTTGAAGTCACGGTTTTCAGCAATTGAGGAGGAGCGAGACAGAGACAGAAAGAGAGGGAATAAGAGGTAGAAAGAGGGGGGGTGGGCAGCTGACAGAGGCAGAGCAGTAGAAGTGGACACTGTCCAAGTCTTCTCTGGGCAAGAAGGAAGAGACAGAGTCCATTTCCTTCTCTGCTCGCCCGCCCTGAACTGCCACGAACGGCCGAGCCTTATCTATAGGCCTTGGCTATTTCTGTCATCCTGGATGCATTTTTATAATAAAATAGTAGCGGAACCCATGCTATTAATTTGAAAAAGCAGGGGCACACCGTGCCCTGCTTATCCTGCCCACTTCGACCACTGGTCGGGGGCTCAATAACTGACATGGAGATACTCTCTTTCAGGTCATCAGCAAATCCATAGTAAGTTAAAACCCCCAATGCGAAACATCCACTTCACACACACTTCAACATTCATTAAAAAAAAAAAAAACAATGAGACAACATTAGGAATTCGAGCCTTTTACTTGTGTTCGTGTAATTCAGGGCTGCTGTACGTTTTGTCGATTGGGAATCTGCACTAGAGTTCGCCATTTTGGGTGCCTGCAGGAGCCTAGGCCCCACTCTGCTGCTGAGCCCCCAGGGCGGGGCTGGCTGGCCACACCCCTGGAGGAGGACGAAGAAGGTAGGGCGATACCTATCCAAGTCTTTGAAAAGCAAGCACCCAAAACCCCACACCCAAGTCCAAAATGGGACGGGTTGCAATCACCAAATCGAACGGACCCCACTCTCGGGCGCTCAGCCCGGGACCAAATTTCCTTCATGGCGTGTGGTCCCAACAGCAGCACCCCTAAATGCCAGAAGCCTCTAGTCAACGGAGGCCCCCTTCAAGTTCCAAAATGAAGCTGTCCACCTGTGTCAGAAGCCAGATTTTCTGTATGCTCAGGATAGTGAAGACCCCATAACCTCCGCCGCACAAAATCTGACAGGTGACAAAGCGCTGCACGGCGTCGAGCAACTCTGGAGGAGAGGTCTGCCCGAACAACCAACTGTCCCAGTCCAGCACCCTTTGGTTAGACAAATTTCGACGAGTTCTGACCTCGCACCAGACTCTCATTTTAGCAATATTCTGCCTCCTCCTTTCCGTCAAAGTTTTTCAAACATCCAGAAGCCTGCTCATTGGGTCATGTCCCTCCAAAACAACGAAAGTAGCGTGTCGTCAGTTAGACATCCCTAGCTGCAGCCAGGCACTTCAGGCCCAAATATCCTGGATAAGATGAAGCTCGAGGGAGAGGGGTGCAGGGAAAAAGATAGTCCGCAAAAATCCATCACAGCTCCGTGCGAGATACACATGAATATGCCCACCGCCGTATCCAGCATAGCGATCAGCAAAACACAGAAGGGCTTGTACACACCATCTGGGGGAGGCAATAAGCCCAATCTCAGATACTGCCACATCATAAACACATGGGGGCCCCAGAACAACTCTTCCGACTCCCTTCAGTACACAGCAACAGAGACCGCAAATCAGATGAAGACCTAGGGAAACACCCACAGATCAGTAAAAAGAAGCCCAAAGCAGGCCCAAAAAAAACCCTCTAGAAAAAGGATGTAGCCAAGACACCTGGCACCATTAGGGAGAACCCCACTGCACGCTGCGTGCCGCGACCAGAGGGGATATACATGTGACCTCAGGGCATGTTGTGATCACCAACAACACCCAATTACGGCACGCCCCCCCTTTTATAATCCACCTGTGCACGTGTAGGTTAAAAGGCACCCCCATGCACACACTAGGGAAGGTAGGAAATTGGAAGACTGACATGAGTTTGTGGATGTCCACAACATCCTCTGTGAAACTTTCCCAATCTGGAAATGCTTAGAGATTTACTCTTGCCCCTGGCAGAACTAAAGGGCTTTGCAAAGTGGAAGAGTGAAAAGTAACACCTCCAAACTTCATGGTGATGTGGGCAAGAGGATTTTCCACAGGAAAAATAATTTCTACATGGAGGGAAAAAAAAAAAAAAATGCTACTGTACAAAGGCGCTGGGTTCCCCCAATGTGTATTTGCACAATGCACACAATAATACATTGGAAAATGCCACTGTATAAACAACAAGCATTGTATTGGAAAAGCCTTATCTAGCATCAGGTGGCAGGCTTTTGACTTTGCGAATGCTTGTTTAGTTTTGTCATGGTTTTTGGTAGAAATGTATTGTTCGGAAAGCTGTCAGGCCCTCGTCAGTCTAAAAGCAAAAATATTTTTTTTTTATTTCAAAAAGCAAACATTGCCATAGTAGTCCCTGGCACCAAACCGAGCTACTTTTATGTATGGGTGTGCCCCTTGAAAAAGGACAGAATGCCGTCACTCACAGTGAAGCTTGCAGATGGCTGAAATGGGCTGACCCACTATTCCATGCTGTATGGTGTAGTGTGTGGAATTAAAATCTGAAAGGCATCCCAACAGACTATGAAGAGGGCTGGCCCCTTCAAAAAACTACATTACATACATAATTTTAGTAAAATCAAAAGGTCTTGGTTTAGGCCAGACTAAAAAGGAATTTACAAAGCTTTTCCAGAAAGCTGCAACTGGCGTAGATTTCCAGGCGTAACCTGGGAATGTTTTATGAATTCGTAAAAATGCATAAAACTAAATCCATGCAGGAGCACAAAAATCCTCTATGGTATTATTTAACCTAATATTGTGGGGAACCTAATCTGGAATATTTAGGATTTAATTGGGTTCCCTGAAACTAAACTGGTATACATACATTATATTTAATTATTACTGGCAAGCTACAGCACAGAAAAGGGGTTTAGGAGTCTCAAGCGTTGGAGTAGGCTCTCAAGATAGAACAAGCAGTTTATGAAGGGTTCTTCTTTGAGGGAGTCTGTACTCCTTTAGTCAAGAGGTAGGGGATCCAATCCAGAGGAGCGTCAGGTGAGACCATGACCTCAATCATTATTTGAGGCTGAGGACTTGAGCTTTAGTCAAGAGGTAGGGGATCCAATCCAGAGGAGCGTCACTTGAGATCATGACCTCAATCATCATTTGAGGCTGAGGACGTTGGCTTTAGTCAAGAGGTAGGGGATCCAATCCAGAGGAGCGTCAGGTGAGACCATGACCTCAATCATCATTTGAGGCTGAGGACTTGGGCTTTAGTCAAAAGGGGATCCAATCCAGAGGAGCGTCAGGTGAGACCATGACCCAATCATTATTTGAGGCTGAGGGCTTGGGCTTTAGTCAAGAGGTAGGGGATCCAATCCAGAGGAGTATCAGGTGAGACCATGACCCAATCATCATTTGAGGCTGAGGACTTGAGCTTTAATCAAGAGGTAGGGGATCCAATCTAGAGGAGCGTCAGGTGAGTCCATGACCTCAGTCATTATTTGAGGCTGAGGACTTGAGCTTTAGTCAAGAGGTAGGGGATCCAATCCAGAGGAGTGTCAGGTGAGAGCATGACCCAATCATTATTTGAGGCTGAGGACTTGAGCTTTAGTCAAGAGGTAGGGGATCCAATCCAGAGGAGTGTCAGGTGAGACCATGACCCAATCATTATTTGAGGCTGAGGGCTTGGGCTTTAGCCAAGAGGTAGGGGATCCAATCCAGAGGAGCGTCACTTGAGATCATGACCTTAATCATCATTTGAGGCTGAGGACTTGGACTTTAGTCAAAAGGGGATCCAGTCCAGAGGAGCGTCAGGTGAGACCATGACCTCAATCATTATTTGAGGCTGAGGGCTTGGGCTTTAGTCAAGAGGTAGGGGATCCAATCCAGAGGAGCGTCAGGTGAGACCATGACCTCAATCATTATTTGAGGCTGAGGGCTTGGGCTTTAGTCGAGAGGTAGGGGATCCAATCCAGAGGAGCATCAGGTGAGACCATGACCTCAATCATTATTTGAGGCTGAGGGCTTGGGCTTTAGTCGAGAGGTAGGGATCCAATCCAGAGGAGCGTCAGGTGAGACCATGACCTCAATCATCATTTGAGGCTGAGGGCTTGGGCTTTACTTGAAAGAGGATCCAATCCAGAGGAGCGTCAGGTGAGACCATGACCTCAATCATCATTTGAGGCTGAGGGCTTGGGTTTAGTTGAAAGAGGATCCAATCTAGAGGAGCGTCAGGTGAGACCATGACCCAATCATTATTTGAGGCTGAGGCAGTGTTGTGACACTGATGGGAGGACAGTGAGTGGTGCAGGGGGAGATGATCTGAGTGAGGGGTGGTAAGAGCAAGCATGTGGATGATTTTAGTAAAGACAGACGTTAATAGACAGCTGTGCTATGAACCTTAACCCATCCTTCCTTGTGTCTGTAAAAGTATATAGGGGCTGAGGTGTGAAGGTTGAATGACAATTGGGTGTCAAGATTGAGGACTTTTTCCAGGGAGAGGAAGACATGGACAACTAGCAGGAGGCTGTTTCAGTGAAGTGTGCTTTATAGAAGGATGTCTATATAGCTGGGGCAATGGATCTTTCTGCTATCGACGAGGTAGAATTGGTGGAAGTAGAGATTGTGAAGGATGAGCGGGGGAACTACTGTTTGCTTGTAATGTTCAAGCTCTACGAGCGCTATTTTCTTGATCAGCATACAAATTGCTCTAACTCTGGGATCTGACTACCCTAGGAGTGCTCTTAAGGTCACAGGTGTGGCTTGCTTGATCTCAAGGAGTTTCCAGATACCCTTGGTTCACTTAAACCTTAACTCTGTCAGGGACTCCTTCTAATGACTCCTCTTGGGCAGAACTATTTTATCTGCAACTTTCAAAGAGTGGGCGAGAAATACCGACCGAGCAGAACTGTAAACGAATCTGAGACAGCGCAGTGAGCCGAATGCAATAATTCCCCATGGATGTAATTTTCAATTCAACCTGTGTACACAAAAAGTATGATTCCCATATTGCCTATTTGAAGAAGATACCAAAAGGACTAGCCTAATGAATATTACTTAGGGAAGAGTGCTTACTAAGGCCCTAGAATCACTATGCCCACGGGTTGCCTCTTCTGGAGCTGTGCAAGAGCGGTGGTTAGAGGTCAACAGGAAATATGGCCTCGGACTGATGATGTCACCGACCGGCCGTGACCACAGGAAGTGGTATCTGATCAATAGTTTGCAACTGCAATTGAGGTCACAATCCACTGATTACATTTTTTTTCGAGTCCCCCCTTCCCCCAATAGTGATTCATAATGAGTTGAAATAGTTATCGACTCGCAAATTCGAATCCTTGCATTTTGTGGTCGCAATGCCAGACATTCTGAGGACTGCAGGTACTGAGATGGCAAAGCAAAATAATACATCGGGCCCGCTGTGTTTTCTCTTACAGAAGCCGAAATAGGATTGGACACAAAAAATTAAGTACATTCCAAATAAAATGGTGGGATTTCGCCTCAGAACATTCCGTCACTAAGACAAGCAGCGACAGGCACGTTGCTGCTGGGCTCGGCGTCTGTTAACAGCAGTCCTGCCCCAGAGGTAATGAAGAATTATAAACGTGCTCTTACCTAAAGCAGAAATGTCTAGAGTGGCACAGACAACACCGACATCCATCAATCACGACAGGAGAGGATGCCGGGGATTAGAGCAGTCCAGACTTGGGCCTTTTAAATCTTGTCTCGGCTGCTCTGAAATGCCGACACACGAATAGGCAATTTAGGAATTAACCTGCCTTTGAAACGCTGCTTTCATTTAAATTGAAGACCGTGACCATCCCTAAGCAGAAAACGGAAACTCCACGATTGATTTGACAAATATGCATATATTTTCCGGTCTCCCTGCCAGCACTTTGGCAGTGCTTGAAGAGTGTATGCCCGAGGAGTGTAAGTTTTGATCTCATTTTCGAGTCATGTTGTCCCTGCCAGGCTTGAAGAAGCCCCGATTGTGTGGGTTGTGGCTCACGTTGTGTTGGACTACTGGCTTGCAAGACTGTGGCCTAGCAGCTGCACAAGGGCCGAAGGGCTAGACCTGCAGCTCCATCAGCCTTGAACAACAGATCCACCCTAGTCTGCACTTCAAAATGTAGCTCTAAGGTGGGCTATAAAACGGCTGCTGATCTTTGGAGCTCTGAACGGCTTTGTCTGTGAGAATGTGAGTGAAAGACGTGAGCGAGTAGTGCGGAGATGCGGTGCCTGTAAGAAATTGGGTTATTGGTTGAGAGGGGTGAAAGCCCCACTCAGGCAATAACCACAATCCTTGTCAGGGTAAACCAAAAAAAGACACTAAACTAACCTGTGCTTAACCCTCTGGTGCATTGGCACAAAGCAGTCACGCTTAACTTAGAGGCAATGTGTAAGGTATTATTCAGCACACAAACAGTAGGAAAGTGAAGACACATTACAAGAAAAATCCCAAACCTATGCAGAAAAATAGTGTCAATTTTAATACATAAAATACCCAAACGACAAAAATCCATTCAGTAGAACCGGAGATACTGAGTTTTAAAGTTTTAGGTAAAAAAAAAGCACCTAAACGTCCAAAGTGCCACTCGTGGCCGTCTGGTCATGTTAAACTGGGGGAAAGTCACAAGTTCAGGCCGACCGCAATGGAGTGCAGGTCGGATACAGGGACCAGGTTAGTTCCGCTGAAAAGTTACCTTCTTAAGTCCGGTGTGAAGAGTTCCATTCACGCTGGAGGAGGTCATGAGGAGGAGGCTTTTAACGCGAAGAGCAGGTCGAGTGTCACAAACAGTCGCTGCTATAGCACAAGCATCCGTTTGTCGATGGAGCTTCGCATTGGCAGTCGTTGCGGGCTGGCATTGCAGTTGAGCGAAGTGTAGGTCTTGCACTTCTGATCATCGCAGACGGTCGTTGCCAGCATGAAGAGCAGGTCTCACTGGAGCTCCGCGTTGCCGGTTGTCGCAAGTGGCAGAATTTTGGTGGGAAAGGGCCCGTTTTTGGTCACAAGGGATTTTCACAATTTCTTTCAAGACAAGATCCCACTGATGCCATACAAGGGTCCTGTTGCATTCCGCTTTAGGTGTCCGTATATAGGTTTTCCTGAAACATGTCCTTATATAGGCACAATTCGCATTGCCCTTATATAGGCATAAGATCCCAGACCTTATTTAGGCATTAGCCATGCTATCCAAATACAGGCATGGTCACCTACATCCGTCCACCCCAACGTCACAACGAGTTCTTAGAAACCAGACCCTTAAGCTCTTGGGAGTTCCCCTAGCACAGGATTATTGATTTCTCCAAGAACTCATTTATTATGCATGAACCGCTATTCCTTAAGGGTTCATTCCTGACGTCTTCCTCTGCCCGACTTTACGTCAATGCTAACATTCCAAGGCACCTACCGGGTATAAATATACCTTCCCTTGCCCAAGCAAGTAGGAGGAGACCTCGACTTTAGAGGAGCCCGTATCCCGGCCTGACGCACTGACAAGAGACGCTGTCCTCCCTGCTCGCAGAGAATCTAGCTTCCAGTGTTCTGACTCCCTTCGCGGGGTGTTAGAGTTCAAGACCCGGAAAGAGATTCCCACCTCTCTCATTCTCAAGGTATGGAGCTGACTAGAACCTAGAGGGACTCTTGGCATACCAGACTCTTGGCATACCAGAGACTTGGCATACTATAGCATACCGTACTATAGAATACGTCACCTACTTCTTACCTTGCACTACACTTAGGTTAGGTACACTGGGGTAGAACTAGTTAGAGAAGCATCTTATGAGTACTCGCATTTTTAGCTTATGTTATTTATGTATATGAATATATGTGTCATAGCTAAAAGATCATGCTAGCGCAGTATTATTTCTTTCTACTGCTTACGCTGTACATAATATATCTTGCATACTGTCTTGTGATCATAACAGCTCATATCTCTTACACGAGAAACAAGACTGTTCAATAAATCCTTTTATTGAAACGCCCATCTATTCTTTCTGTGTAACTCTGAAGAAACTAAGCATGCACGATTAGCTGAGTGAAACTGTTATCTGTTGTTTCACCGATTCTGAGAGTGTTCCGATTCTAAAGGGAAACAAAGTTGTCATGTTTATGCGGTTGCCAGAAACTACTCCCTTCTTGTTTACAAGGAGTTTCTAGTGGCCTCTGAGTTAGCTGGCACAAAGTAATTAAGTTTAATATACTCGATAGGGGCATACTGACCTCAGTCCTATGTCGAATCTATAGGGTATATTATTCCAATGCGCAGAGCCTATTTGGGAAATAGGAACTGCACTACATGGCGCCCAATGTTTGGTAAGGCACTAATTTAACGCTAGATACTAAGGGGCCGATTCCGATCTCGGCCGGTAGGGCTCCGAATCGGATTCGGCTTAACCGGAGCCCTATTTCCCGACCGATCCGTACGCGCGTCCGGGCGAGCGAGTACGATGCGTATTCGCCGACCGACTCGTCCGGGCGTCCCGACCGCTCCGACCGACTCGATCCCGGGTCGAACCGCACCGACCGACTCGCACGGACACGACTCGCACCGCGCAATGGAGACGTTCCCCGGCCGGGTAAGTACGATGCGCGCGCCGCGAGCAGATCCGACCAAGCCGCGCACTCCGGCTCGAAAGAGCTGTCGGAGCCATACTTTGGGGTCCGTGTCGGACCCCCTGTACGCGTAGCCGTGCGAGTCGCACACAGGGGGACCCATGGGTCCCCCTACCTGTGCGTGTACGGCGCGAATCGCTTCGCCGCGTACACGCTGTAGGAGCGCACTTGTCCGCATCGCACCCATTGAGTCAATGGGAGCCCGCGTACGCGTTGTACGACAGGCTCCCATTGACTTCAATGGGAGTCCAACCGACTTCGAGTCCAATGGCATACGTGCGCATCGTACTCGTTCGGTCGGACTGCACGGGTCCGATTCGGTCGGAAATCTCTCCGGGTCCGGCTCGGTCAGAGAGATTTCCGGCCCGAATCGGAATCGGCCCCTAAGTAACTCAGTCGTGCTTTTCTCAGAGACCCCTACTCACATACTCCATAAGACGTCTGGAGTGGGTAGGGTTAAGTATCCGCCAAAGCTAAATAGGACAAAAATCCTATATATTAGCTGTTTGGTTTGTTCAACGTTGAAGGATACAGTGTTCCAAAATATTGTGCACCTTATCTTTTGTTTCCTTGAAACTTGTTCTACATTTTTCAAAAAACAATGTCCCTGAACGGGGATACTGCCACCGAGAACGGTGTAGCTGCGGCTGATCCAGTCGTAACAGCTTTTAACTTTACAGGTTTAAATGAAACCGATGAGGGTGTTATAAACATCCCTCCAAACTTAAGGAGAAGCCATCACTCTAAAACTTATAAAACACGGCCTATCACCAAGAGGTGGTAGAGCAGTTTTCGTGATAGAGGCACACAAATCCTTTCAGACAGAGGTATTCTATTCATGGATAGTATTCCCAGAATCAAATCCAGTAACAAAAGTGTTTCACTTCTTTAAAGAAGATGAACCACCAGAGGAATATATTCCTTTCGAGGATATTGAAATTCCACTCACATACCAGGAGCATAATCTCTGGTTTAAAGGCGCCCTAAAACATCACAGAAACATTACCAGGCTCGGTCCACTAGGTAGACCAGGAGCAACATGGCCGATTCTAGCCGGCTACACACCTCATCCTGACATCGATGAAATGTCAGAAGAGGAATTACTTACTCAAGTACAAGAGTTAATAAAAATTTACAGACAATTAGTCCAATGACCATTCCAAATCAAACCCCTCAACAGGGGAATACACTAAAAATTACTCCACAGACTTTACACGCAGTCATGGGTAAAATGCCCACAAAACGTGAACAAATTCCATTCTGGATAGCTCAAAAATTACTCAAATCGAAGCAGTATTTCCAAATACTAGCCCTTATGAGAAACACAGAATCCTAACAATCTGTTTACCAATGGGGATCACACCACAACTGGAAGACTGCACCACTTGGGGCGCAGTCTTTGCTGCCATCTATACTAAAACACATGGTGTTCCATCAATTGCAGTAATACCAGATGTCCTGAAACAAATTCAAAACGAATACGGGGCAGAACCTGCTCTGAATTTAGGTATGAAATTACTGAAAAACTTCGACCAGGTCTCTACAATAATATTATCTAATATTAAAGGGGAGGCAGCATCAGTGGCGATCCATTGCAACGCTTAAGGGAATTTGATGTAACAGAACATCAACATGAACTACCCAGAATAATAGAAAAATCTTATGCAGAATTAGGCAGAGATAGTTTGGGTGGAAAACCATTGAAGCCAAAACTATCTGAAAGTCCTGAGAAGGACTCTATTAAACAAAATCCTACATCTTCTAAAAAGAAGTGGGAAACTAATAAACAAAATTCAAACGAGACACGTTCTCAATCCCGAGGTAGGTCTCCTCAAAGGAGCCCTCTGAAAGGAGGTATAACCTCAGGAATAGGGATAATTTAAGAAAACCTGACAGGTATCAAGATACTGATACAAGTTCCTCTCGTACCTTTCAGATATCGTCACAGACATCAGAAAGAAGAGGACGGTCAGAACACAGAGAAGAACGCGTAAAATCCAAAGACGATAAACACGTTCAGAAAAATAAATCAAAACCTCAATTCACGAAAAAGAAGGTAGCAGGTCTGAAGATCAGACATGCCGAGAATACTGAGAACACAGCTCAAGAACGGAGAATGGATTTCAGACAATGCTGGACAGTGCAGCAGAAGTAACAATAGCTTGCCAGAACCTGAAGGAACTTCTGGAGATAGTGGACTTGAATGAGTACATCACAGTAGAGACTGTAGACACCAGGGTAAGTACTCCACAAAAGTTATATGAAATAACACTCCGAATGGAGGGAGACATACCAAGAAAAGTGAAAGTACTCTTTTGGGAGAAACGTTCAAGGGGTTATGATATACTTCTAGCAGAAAAAGACTGGCCACCACACTTTGTCAGGGAGTGCCCACATGGCGAGGACATCATTATGCCAGCCTTCTCCAACCATATTCCAATTCACCTAAAATATACTTATGCCAGGAAATGGGCAGTTGCCCAGGCCCCAGCATTATATAAAAATCATGTAGGATGGGATGAGGACTCACCTCACCATAAAATACAGCTAAAAATGAACCTACTGCACAAAGGCAGTACCCAATAAAGCAAGAAGCTAAAAAACAGGTCAGGGAGATCTTAGATCAACTTGAATACCAAGGGGTGATTGAAACATGCACCTCCTCAATGAACAATCTTTTGTTTCCTGTATCCAAACCAGACAATACATATCATCAAGTTTTGGATTACAGACACTTGAACACTTGTTCCAAAACATTTGCAGTGCAAAATGCACATAGTACAGCATTAATGAATAACATTGTGCGTAAAAAATATAAAACCACATTGGACATTTCAAATGGTTTCTTTTGTCAAAACATAGCACCTGAAAGCAGGTACTTAACAGCTTTCTCAATAATGGGGACCCAGCGTCAATTTTGTAGTCTCCCACAAGGGTTCAAAAACAGCCCGGGGTTATTCTCAGCAAGGGTAACAGAGTTACTACAAATTTATGATAATGAGGCATTGTCATATGTCGATGACATCTATCTGACAGACGATGACCTAGATAGGCACTTGAATAGGGTGAGTACCATTATATTGGGCTTCGCCTCTGAAGGCTATAAATTCAACTTTAAAAAATCCAGAATTGCCCATCTCAATGTCCTTTTCCTAGGATATGGGCGGACCTGGGCATTTGGGGGCAGGCCTACAAATGGTTAGAATCCTTTCTATCAGGACGGTCGCAGAGGATCCAACTGGGCGAGCAGGTATCGGAAAAGGGCAACATCTCTTGCGGGGTCCCCCAGGGCTCCGCACTGTCCCCTCTCCTCTTTAATATATACCTACAGCCTCTGGTGGCCGCGCTAGCCGAAATGGACTGCCGAGTATTCAACTACACGGATGACACCCAACTCATCCTGAGGATCGATAATTCGCCCCATGCCCAAAAGTCAGCCCAGAACATCCTCAGGTTCACAGTAAACTGGATGACTGCCAACTCCCTAAAAATCAACCCAGACAAAACTGAAGTCCTAGCCATCTCAACAAAAAACAACCCCTGGAGCGATCGGTTCTGGCCCCAAGAGTTGGGGGCCACTCCCAGCCCAGCACCCGTTTTGAAAAGCTTGGGCATTAAGATCGACTCTGAGCTCTCTATGACCAACCAAGTCAATTCTGTGGTCGGAACATGTATAGGTCTTCCAAGACAGCTGAGGAAACTGGTTCCTCTTCTCTCAGTCTCGTCATTGAAAACTATTGTATCAGCAACTATTGTCTCGAGACTTGACTACGGCAACACGCTTTATGTCGGGCTCCCCCAGAAACTCACTAACAAATTGTAGGTGGTACTGAACGACGCAGCCAGGCTGATCTTCAGGCTGCCCAGAAGAACTCACGCCACTTCCTTGCTGCGCAAGTTGCACTGGCTGCCTATCAAGCAAAGAGCAAAGTTTAAGGGACTGTGCATTACCCACAAAGCTCTACACGGACACGCCCCAGGGTACATTAAAGAACGCATACTCAAATATGTGCCAGGGCGCGTGCTGCGCTCAGCAGAAGCCGGCCGGCTGACCTGCCCACGATGTAACACCACATCCAAAGGGGGACGAGCGTTCTCGGTCCTTCTGCCACAACTTTGGAACCAGTTGCCCGTTACTCTCCGTAAAGAACCCGGTCTTCTTCCCTTTTGGAAACAGCTAAAAACTATTCTTTTTAGGGAAGCATTAGATACGGCCTAAGACCTTTCAGTACCATGGAGACAATCCCGCCTTTGACTGTGTTTTACTTCTTCCAAAGCGCTAAGAGACCTGTCGGTGTACACGCGCTATACAAGAGCAAATTAACATAACATATGAGCTTTCAAGTGAAGGCAAGAGCCTGGCAGCTAACTTTTTAGAAAAGTGCGCGCTGCTCCAACCTCCAAAAACGCTTAAAAATTTACAATCCAGCTTGGGTTTCCTAAATTTTGGAACTTATATTCTAAATTACGCAGAAAGGGTTAAACCTCTCTACGAATTAATAAAACCTGAATTTTCAACAAAACATTGGACACAAGAACACACAGAAATCCTGCGTTCACTCCAAGCTAACATGTTAGCAACAAATCACTTACAAACACGCGTAAATAAACGCAATTTAGTGATCCGAATAATTTCGGGACAATGCGGATACACCTATTTAACATTTAATGAGGGTGAAAAAGTACCAATAGCATACAAATCACATTTGTATACACAAGCAGAGATGCGCTTCACTTCAACAGAAAAAATACTGACAGCAGTTCAAACCGCTGTAGCAAAAGAAAGAGCTCTAGCTCAAGGGAAACGCATTATTGTCGTAACTCCAGTACCAGCCTTAGAGGCGGTTACAAAAGCGAGCATTCCAAATGCAAAAGCTTTACATCCTAGATGGATACAATGGGTTAATTCTCTTGCTGCAACAGATGTTGAATATGTTTTTGATCCTGATTTAAAAACACAAGCGTTCCTGCAATATGAACATGAATGTCCTCTGCCCACTGAAATTTTGCCTCTAGATCAGTACGAATTTATAATTTATACTGACGGATCAGCACAACCCACTACAGGGAGTAAGCAAGCTTACAGTGCAGCGTGCGCAATCGTTAAAGGTTGCATGCAAGATGGTAACTTCAGACCAATGGTCACTAAAACTCAATCTCTAGGAGATTGTACAGCTCAGCGAGCTGAGCTACAAGCGTTCAAAATGGCACTTGAAAATACAGATCGCGAATTCCCCACACTTATAGTGTGCAATTCTTTTTACTGTGTTCAGTCGTATAATGAATATATACAGAATTGGCTTGAAAACGGGTTCAAAGATGCAAAAGGTGGCACAATAAAGCATAAAATGCTTTGGGAACAAGAAGTTCAGTTGAGAGACGAACTACCAAAAGCTCACATGATACACACGCTGAGTCATCAACGTGATGGCGTTCACGTTGCAGGGAATTCATTGGCTGATGAAGCCGCAAAGGGGGCTGTTCAGACGGCTTCCGTAGCTGCGATCACTCGTTCAAAAACGAGAATAGACAGTGAGATATTGTTGGCTGTCAATGCTTCAAGCAAAGGCAGTGGTGCAGCGTTACCAAAGAAATTTCCACTCAAGTACTCTTATGTAATTGATGCGAACAACGTTCCTTTTGCTCGAATTCCTGGAGTGGGGGATAGGGTAATTCCAAACATGGAACGTAGAGCAGCTTTGATTTATGAAGCACATCTGGGGGAGGGTCTGTCACATCAAGGGATCTCTAAAACAATATTAACATTAAAAGAGTTGTACTGATGGCCTGGAATGAATACACAGATTCACATCTTCATCGATGACTGCAGAGACTGCAATAGACAGCGTGGTGCAGAACGCCATCAGACACCAGACTACGAAGTTTGGGCGTAGCCTTGCGGTACTCCTCTCTGTTTCATCCTGAGGGAAATTCTGTTGTGGAAAGGAAAAACCGGGACATAAAGCAGTCTATAACAGCTAGAGTATTAGGTTCGGGTGATGGGTGGGTCAAACATCTTTATGGGGTCCAACGCTCATTAAATAATTTGCCAAGAAGTTCTCTAGGGGGGGTCACTCCATATGAGGTCCTATTTGTGGCAAGAATGTGGGTTCCTGATCTCGAATGTAAAGGCACAGTGGTGGAAAATAAAACCTTTGATATCAAAGATCGTTTGGCTGTTTTACAGGATCTAAATGAACTAAGATCGAAACAAAGCAACGTGTTCCTGAAGCCAACCACCACTGGGGAAAAACCGGCAGTCCCAGCAAGGCCTGTTTGGATCCCAAAAGTTGGGGAGCTAGTCAGAGAGAAGATTGCGGAAAAGAAGGAATTTGGACCTTCTTACAGACAACCAGTACCTGTCCTAGCCATCCACGGAAACAAGAACAGTACTTCTGCCGCCCCTTGCTGGAAAAAAGGAGAAAAGATTTGTGTCAATCGACCTCATCAAACCACAGTATATGGCCAATACTAAATAGTAGGCCTCGTGGACTCCGACCTAGTAGCAGACACACTCCTCTCGCTACTATCCAAGAGGTTCAGACTGAAAGACTCATAACCATCGAGAATTCAGCAGTAAAAGATGAAGGACTAAGCAACAATGCTATGGAACTCATCCCTCTTGAAACTCAAGTAACAGTTCGTCCAAATACACCTGTCTACACCAACGTAACACGTGATCAACTGGTTCCAGCGATTTCTACGAATCCTGATGCAATTTCAACAATTGACCGAACTGCTTCTGGCTATTTCATTACCTTTGATACGTTTTCTGAGGATCCAAGTGAGCCTGAAACGACGCCAGCCTCAAAAACTTTCAAACAACAAGTACAAGACCTTTTTCATTTTCTGAAAGAGACTTATCTGGTTTCACCATGGATTGAAATATGGATTATTTCTGGAATATTTTTCTTTCTGTTTTGGCTAGCTTTGGTTATGACTCTTAGCATGCTTATAAATGGCAGATACATTCGTATGGACACTGAAAGTAAAAATGTGAACTTACTTTTAAAACCACACAAATCTTCCCATCGTGAATCAAGAGACTTGTCAGCAGTGAACATCACAGCCGTTCCTATACAGGATGGTATAATTTGGGACAAAACCGATTTCGACATATTCGGCCCGACGGAACTTTTGAAGATTCCACATTTATTTAAAATTTCATAAAGTGACTTTATTACCTCCAGTACCTATTCTGATGATTGGGACTTTGAGACTGTTAATGATATGATGTCTGATCTAGAAAGGTCTGCTGCGTTCTCTAACAATGAATACTTAGAGGGCTCATCAGACTACGAACAGCTTTATTGTTACAACCACTATGGTCATCATTTCTTGCATAAATCTGCAACACCTGCGGTCAGCGGTCAGCGCTCCACTCGTTGCACGCCGCACGCCCACTGCCTGATTTAAGGGGCTTGTGTCGGACGCGCAGTGCCGGTGAGGTTCTCTACACTATTACATGTGGTGGGGGAATCTGGTTCAGAACTGAATTTGCTTGGGGATACTACTTTTACTGTTGCTGCTAATTTTAAATCTTTTTTACCCTGTCACTTGTTCTAATTTGTGGAGTGTGTTATACTCCTTTTAAACGGTAATCACTCATATCGAGACTCGTTTGGTCCCAGGCGGCCATTTCCTGCTACCTACGCGCTCATTGCGGTCAGCGCTCCACTCGTTGCACGCCGCACGCCCACTGCCTGATTTAAGGGGCTTGTGTCGGACGCGCAGTGCCGGTGAGGTTCTCTACACTATTACATGTGGTGGGGGAATCTGGTTCAGAACTGAATTTGCTTGGGGATACTACTTTTACTGTTGCTGCTAATTTTAAATCTTTTTTACCCTGTCACTTGTTCTAATTTGTGGAGTGTGTTATACTCCTTTTAAACGGTAATCACTCATATCGAGACTCGTTTGGTCTCAGGCGGCCATTTCCTGCTACCTACGCGCTCATTGCGGTCAGCGCTCCACTCGTTGCACGCCGCACGCCCACTGCTTGATTTAAAGGCCATGGTCCGAACGCGCAGCGGACGCGCGCAGCGGACGCGCTGGCAGCGCAAAGGCGCGCCAAAGGCAAGCCCGTCTGCGCCCGTCCGAGACCGAACGGGACCAGGGGCCATAAACTATGCTCAGAGTGTAGCATCTTCAGGACAGAGAATTTTATATTCCTCTGAACAACTGATGAATCTTAAAGGTAAACACCACTTAGATTGTAGCGTTCTTTGCCCTTTAAAAGACGCGATTATTTGTCCGAGCTGTAATTTTACTTTTTGCACTAATTTCTTAAATGAATCCAATAGCACAATTACAGCTAACGCTCCACTTCATCAAAATCACTGTCTCTCTTCTAACAAATCTTTTAATTTTTGGAATATTAATTGTCGATCCCTCCCTAAACATAAGGAGGATATTTTTAACCTGTTGAGTAATGAAGAGCCTGATGCAATTTTTTTAACGGAAACATGGTTACACGCTAGTTCAGGACCAGATGTGGCTATGGCCTTACCTGCCAATTATGCCATAGTTAGAAAAGATAGAAATCTAAAAGTAGGAGGAGGCATTGCATTAATATTTAAAAATGTTACTCTTGCAAGTTTGAAGACCTGCCTTTTGTTGGTTGTGAAGCAGCTTTATTCAAACTTACTTTGACTTCGCAATTTACTCTCTCTGGTATACTGATTTATCGGCCCCCAGGACCTGCTGGCTCCTGGGCGTCGTCATTGCCAGATTTGATTGCCCCACTCTTACTCAAGATGGCTAATTTTACCATCTTGGGTGATTTAAATCTCCATCTTGATAATACGGAATGTAATATCAGCAACACATTAATTTCTGACCTCTCTGCAATGAATTTATCACTTTGCAATAGTGGCCCGACGCATACGGCTGGACACTTATTGGATCCTATTTTTTCTAATCTACCTTATATTCAAAGTTTTCCCGCTCTTCCATTATGCTGGACAGATCACTTTGCGATTAAGTTTCAATGTACAGTTCCGCCTAACTTGTTCATACCTGCAACTGAAGTACAATCGCAATTTAGAAATTGGGGAAAACTGGATTTGGAAATTTTTAATCAAATTCTGTCCAACAATATCCCAAATACTGGTTCACTATCACTATCGTCTCTGGATACGATCTACAGTTGGATTTCTAATGCAGTTAATTACTGCCTTCCACTTTCTACCAAAAAACTGTCTAATCATCGTCCCCCTGCTCCCTGGTTTACTGAACAATTAAAAATTGAAAAAAGTAAATGTAAAGCCTTGGAAAGATCCTGGAGGAGAGACTACTCCCCTGATTCTAAAATCATATATAAAACTGCTCTAAAAAAATATCATGTTCTATGTAAACTGGCTCGAGCGGATCATGTCTCCTCTTCTATTTCCAATGCACAAAATTGCTCTCGCACTTTGTTTGCAATGGTGAAAAAATTGGCTGGCTCGGATACGCAGCCCACTTCTCCTATTCTAAATGAATTTCAATGTAATACTCTTGCCAATTTTTTTATAAGTAAAGTGGAGCAAATATATCAGACACTGGATAAAACTGGGCCTTTGGTGCCGATTCAGTTAGTTTCCCCTTTTAAATCCATTTTTACAGTGGCACCTCCGATGAAATTGGAAAAATGGGTGCCCCTTGATATTACTTCTTTCAAAAAAAATTTAGGCAGTATCAAATCAGGATCCCCCTGTGATCTTCTTCCTGCCCCTATACTTTCACAACTTGAGCAGCCCTCACTGGAAATTGTTATGGAACTACTTAATGCCTCACTTCAAGAGGCCTTGGTTCCGCCCGATTGGAAACATGCTATGGTCCTCCCATTACTGAAGAAGGCTAATGCTGATCCTGATCAGTCATCTAATTTCAGGCCCATTTCCCTACTTCCTATTTTTTCCAAAATTTTGGATAAACATGTTAATTTGCAACTATCCAAATTTATTGAATCTTCGAACTTTTTACACCACTCCCAGTCTGGTTTCAGAGCGGGCTTCTCGACTGAGACGACTCTCCTTGGCGTTACCGAAATGCTGCGCCAACATTTAGATATTGGTGACACGGTGGCCCTCATTTTGTTGGATTTGAGCGCCGCATTTGACATGGTTTCTCATACCGTGTTAATCAAATCCTTGCAGTCACTTGGCATTACCGGAACAGCACTTGGCTGGCTGACTTCATTTTTATCTAAACGAACCTTCCAAGTTTTTTCATCAAGTGCTTCTTCTAAAATTCTTTTTCTCCCTATGGGGTACCTCAGGGATCAATTTTAAGTCCCCTTCTGTTCAATATCTATTTACAACCTTTGGCTGCGATTGCAGAGGAGGCTGGGTTGTCTCTTTTTTCTTACGCTGATGACACCCAAATAATTTTTTCCCTATCTGCGGGAAATGTGCAAGGCCCCTCAACTCTCCAAATGGGCTTGAGCAACATTGCATCTTGGATGAGAGCTAATTTGCTCAAGCTAAATGGTGAAAAAACGGAGGTCCTTATTTTTGGAAAAGATCAGGACCTTTGGGGCCCCCAACATTGGCCCAGCGAAATGGGACCCTTACCCTCGCCCACCGCTCAAGCCCGTAATTTGGGATTCATTATGGATAATAAATTATCCATGAAACAACATGCGGTAAAAACTGCAGCCACCTGCTTCACCATTTTAAAATGGTTGAAGAAAATCATTTGGATGCTCCCCAATGCTACTCAAAGGACGGTAGTCCAGGCGCTTGTTACATCTAGACTGGACTATGGAAATATTCTTCTTTTGGGAGCAAATAAAGATGTGCTACGCAAGCTCCAAGTGGTGCAGAATTCTGCCGCTAGGTTACTTTATAAAATCCCTAGAATGACCTCAATCTCCAATGCTTTGAGAGATTTACATTGGCTTAGAGTGGAAAGTCGGACTAAGTTTAAAGCCCTGGATTATATGTTTAAGATTAAGATTGGGACTGCCCCTCAATACCTGCAAAATCTGGTTAGCCATTATCAGCCCTCTCGACTGTTACGCTCTACGACACAGGAATTATTCATGGTTCCCAGGATCAAACTCACAAGAATGGGAGGCCGTTCTTTTTCCTATCTTGGTCCTCTCTTGTGGAACTCTCTTCCCATAGCGATACGCAAAGAAACACTTCACTTAAAATTTCGTAAATTAGTGAAAGCTTGGCTGTTTAACCAATAGTACTTACTCTTTTTTTTATTTGTTGGTTCCTCTCGGTCTGCGCTGGGAAACCCTTTTTGGGTAGCTACGCGCATTACAAAATCAATTAACATAACATAACATAACATAACAATTAACACCTAGAAATGTTTTTATGTTTAACCAATGGGAACATTGTCCTACACCACCAAGGGGTAGTTCAAAAATGTTTGCAAAGAAGTTTCCATATTTTTCAGGGTACAATACATCTGATCCAAAAACATTTTACTATAAGAATGTAAACAAAACAGGACAGAAAATTATGTTAACTAATACAAAACAGATTTATTCTGCAGCCTTTATTACCCAACTGTCTAGACAAGGATTTGACTTTTGGAAAGACACAATCGACACAAAATCTGTCTGGGGTTCTAAAGATTGGCAAGTGCAGGGGATAGAAGCTTTGTTTAGAGCCTGTATCATCCCACATCAAATAATGTTTTTGAATGACACTGTGCAACAAACGTCTTGCATTGGTTTAGCCAAGATCAAAGACATGAACACACCTTCTGTACCAACACCTGCAAGTAATACCACTACACAGGGAGCGGTCACAGTAGACACAATACTACAAAACAACAGATCAGATCCTGATTGGAAAAAATGGTTGCTCTGGCCCACAGACACAAACATCTGTCAAGAAAGATTGCTGAATAGAATACAGGGCTTTACTAGTCATAGGCCAGATGCACGTTATGTTCAACGACAACATCCGGGGATAGTAACAACATACAGTGTAGGAAAATTGTGCCTCGACTGGTTACAAAAATCTACACTCGAGGATGTGAAACAACACTTATCTTTACTTAAAGAAGACGCAGACCTTAGGGATTTCTTGCAAGGACCTATAAAACCGCGTCAAAAACGTATCATATATGCCGGCATTTATGCTGCTTATAATGAAATATGGAAGGTTTCACAGGCAGAAGCCGCAAAAAGAATACGTGAGCTTGATCGTATTAACTTAGAGAAATCTCTCTCTGTGGTCGACAATGGGATAACAACTTTGTCATCCAGAATTTATTCATTGGACAGCATTGTATCCTCTGCTATAGACATACTGGAACAAGATTTAGCCATGTTACAACAAGGCCAATCTCAGTTACGTTCTATTATGTTATTAGGCTGGATGCTGCAATCCTTGCGTGCAGGCTATGTGCCTTGGCGTTTTATCAACACGTCGTCTGTGTTTGCAGAATACAATCTAACGGATAAACAGATCGAACTGGCACAAAGGGGAGCAAAGTATACAGTGCTGAGCATTGAGAAACTGGAAAAATTACCATTTACGGTAGCAGAAAAACCAGCTACAGAATGGCTTATTCATGGCAAAATAACTCTGCCTGTCTCTACTTTTCATTTTCAGTATTGCCTCAAACAAATGCAAGCAGGGAAATATGAAAGGTTGGGTAAAGAATACATTAAGACATCCTGGGATTTACCTTACGAATACAGATGTTGGAGTGGGGATCGTGAAGTGTTTCTAAGCTGTACACACTGTGAAAGTGCACTGAGCGGATCTCTCATATGTCAGGACATTTCTTTACACGGGGCTTGTAATGGTTCTGTGGCAAACTTGTCCTGCCACCTACAGGGTACACCAGCTGCTGTGATTAATCCGACGTTTGGCCAACTTTCTAATGGGAGTTACCTCATGTTGAATGATCAGAGTTGCTGTGGCATGTTGCCAGGAATCCCATATCTGGTAACGGTTGGCTCCAGGGTTACTTGTTGTATGCAAGTATTGTTCCCCCAAATAGAGACAGTCAGGGAGTCGCCTCTATGGCCTTCATTGAATGTTTCTTTTATACGTTTTGATACTTTAAGCAGAATGAAAGCCATGCTTTTACAACAGACCGTGCCTTTGACCTCGGCCAAAGAAATCTATGATCTACAAATTGCAAGGACTTCGGCTGAGATACAGGCTTTAATTCGTACAAACTGCCCTATACATTTCGTAGAAATGATGGGACGTATCTTAAACATGTCTGATACGTGCGGGATTGTACTTGTATTTAAGACCATCTGTTCAGGACTGTTAACACCTTTTCAGGCAGTCCTCGGAATCATTCCAAACTTCGCACATTCGGTGTTTGGTGGTGTGCCATTAATTCTAGCACTCGTTGCAGGAATACTGTTTTTATTCCTACTACTACGCTATGGCAAGCCTATCAACCGGCATCACTCCCAGCAATTTGGAGAAAGCTCTCCTAGAACGGAAGTGATGTGAGCGCATAGTGCAACTTTTGGGCATACCTCGTCTACGGGAACTTAATACAACATGGTTTCTGTCATTTAGACCAATCTGGCAAGATTGCATCTTACCTGTTCTACGCTGCCTGCTTTGCGGTGAAGAATGCGTGCTAGACATCTGTCTAACACTCCCATCAGTCATGCCAACGGATATCGATACACTGCTGGACCCGATAACGGCCCAGGCTCTGTGTTGTCCCCAGAGGCTACCAATCCTGATGACGGCATTCCTTGAGATCTCACAGTCGCTTCCTGCTGCTGCTGAGGTACGAGATGGATCAACAGGCACACAGGTAACAACGGACGCGAACATTGCTGCGGCATCCTATGCTGAAGGCGATGCTTCACATCTCTGTGCAGTTAACCTTCTAAATGAGGTATTCCAACTGTCACCGACATCGGTAGACGATCTTTTGTCTACAGGAATAGATGATTTCATGTTTACACCAGACCCATACACTGACTTTGATTCGGCTCACAGTGTACCAGGGAAGCAATGAATTTGGCCTCCATATTTTCAAAACAGAACAAAACTTGGAACTCTTTCTGAAAATTGCATTTTTTCTTCTCTCTCTATTTTTGAAAATACATGGCAATTCAATCTGCTTACAGTAGAACTATTCATATAGAACGGACTTCTTTGAATACTTCCAAGGACACATTGTCACCTTATTTACCACAATTTCATTTAGTACCATGATATAAAATGGCTTTGATTTTTGAATACTTGTCAACCATTTCATCATATGTATATATTTCTGTTTATTCATTCATGTTGCATTTTATTTATGATATAGGCCTAGAATGAAAAAATGCTTTAAATGTACAGTACCTATTGCATTACATGTTTAACAACAGTTTCTTTTAAAAAAAACTTCTTTTAATATGCTTTTAGAAATGTTTTTAGCAACATGTGGTACTCAGTTTAATGTTTAGCATTTAATGTTTAGCATTTAGTACTATCGTTCATTCGAAAGTGGAGTGGGTGTTGTATTCCGCTTTAGGTGTCCGTATATAGGTTTTCCTGAAACATGTCCTTATATAGGCACAATTCGCATTGCCCTTATATAGGCATAAGATCCCAGTCCTTATTTAGGCATTAGCCATGCTATCCAAATACAGGCATGGTCACCTACATCCGTCCACCCCAACGTCACAACGAGTTCTTAGAAACCAGACCCTTAAGCTCTTGGGAGTTCCCCTAGCACAAGATTATTGATTTCTCCAAGAACTCATTTATTATGCATGAACCGCTATTCCTTAAGGGTTCATTCCTGACGTCTTCCTCTGCCCGACTTTACGTCAATGCTAACATTCCAAGGCACCTACCGGGTATAAATATACCTTCCCTTGCCCAAGCAAGTAGGAGGAGACCTCGACTTTAGAGGAGCCCGTATCCCGGCCTGACACACTGACAAGAGACGCTGTCCTCCCTGCTCGCAGAGAATCCAGCTTCCAGTGTTCTGACTCCCTTCGCGGGGTGTTAGATTTCGAGACCCGGAAAGAGATTCCCACCTCTCTCATTCTCAAGGTATGGAGCTGACTAGAACCTAGAGGGACTCTTGGCATACCAGACTCTTGGCATACCAGAGACTTGGCATACTATAGCATACCGTACTATAGAATACATCACCTATGTTAGACCTGGCACCATTGGCGTGGGTCTCCCTTCCTTTTTTCGCTGTAGTCTCCTCTGTTTTTGCTGGTGTTAGATGCTCTGGACGCTGTGCCACTGCCCTTCAGTGCCACAGCGCGAATGCTCCCTGTGTAAATATGACATGTGAATTGGTATATCCATGATTGGCTTATTTGGTTTACCTGTTAGTCCCTAGTAGCGTGGCCTGTGTGTGCCCAGGGCTGGTAAACCAAATGCTGCTGGTGGGCCTGCAGCGCTGGTTTGCGCCACCCACAGAAGCAGCTTGTAAAGTGTGTCTCAGACCTGCCGCTGCAGAGTCTGTGTGCAGTCTAGAACTGCCATCTTGGCTGTGAAGTGCACTCACTTCCCAGCCCTTGAACCTTCCCTTGGCATCATGTAAGTCCCCCCTATGGTAGGGTGCATTGTATGTGTAAGGTAGGACATGCCTTGGTGTGTGAAGCATGTCCTGGTAGTGAATTACACCCAATTTCGTTTTTCACTACTGTAAGGCTACCTGTTCCCCATAGGCCAGAATGGGCAGTTTGACTATTACATTCTATAGTCCTAACTGACCCCAGTAACATGGTAGAAAAACGAATTTAGTATGCCTGAGCTCAGAATATTAAAATACATCTTTTAGTAAAGTTTATTTTTATATTCTGTGTTTGAAAATACCACTTTTAGAAAGTAGGTATTTTCTTGCCTAAGCCTTCCAGTGTGCTCTGCTATTATGTGTATTGGCTGTCTGGTTTTGGAGGGACAGGGCAGGCTGAGCCAGACCTGGGTTGAATAGAGAGATCTGCGTTTGGAGTATGGGGAGGGGTGACCCTTTGATCTGAGCAGGGCTGTGCCTGGCAAGGTGAATGATGGCTTCACCTCCTACTGTGCGTCTGATAGCAGACCCCCTCTTCCTGAAAGGAAGGATGCAGCCTGGTAAACAAAGTGCTCCAGGACTGAACAGAACTGGTTCTGGTGAGGCTCAGTGACTTGTAGCTTTTGAGAACAAAGACTTTTGGGGTATAAATATCTGTGCTGAAACCCTTACAAAGTGTATTGCTCCTGGACATCAAGACGAACCTCTGTCCGTGTAACTGAAGGAATCTGCAGGAGGTGACTATCCTTGTGCTTGTGTGCTGTTTCTTGGATTGGCCTGCAGTGGTTACCATTGGACTTGGAAGAAGAGGGAAAAGGACTTTGAGAGAACTTTTATTAATCTTGCTAAAGCAATCACCCAAGGGCTAGGAGAGAGCTAGCCTCCTGTTGAAGTCTCAGGCACATCAGACTTCACTACCAGCCTTCTGATTCCTCCCAGCGAGGATTTCTATCTGCAGGTGAGGATCCTGTGAGTTCCAGGGCCTCTAGTTCTACTATAGAGAAGAGAGTGCTGAAATCGTCGCCAACGCACGTTTGCGAGCCGCTGCAACCGAAAGCGCCCGGAAAATCATTGCGCTGCTGCCGCTGAGTGCTCGCAACTAAAGATCGACTCATCGCACGTTTGCGGGCCGCCAAGTGCTCGCTAACTCCAAAGATCATCGCATCGCACGTTTGCGGGCTTCCAAGTGCTCGCTAACTCCAAGAGATCATCGCACCGAGATCATCGCTTCACGACATCGCAGCGCGGACGCCGGGCGTCCGCCATTTTCATCGCATCGCATCAGGATCGTCGCTCCCTCGCGGAGCGCCATTTCTTCGCATCACAACCTGATCGCACACGCAACAGGATCGTCGCATCGCCTCCTCCCTCGCGGCAAGGAGTCATCGCATCAACGGCCTAGCGTGCAGAAGTTTGTCGCATCGTCTTCGCACGCATCAGCAGATCGGCGCATCATCCTCCCTCGCGGCAAGGATTTATCGCATCGCCGGCCTCGCGTGCAGAAAATCATCGCTACAGCTTCTTTGCGACAATTTGTTGGTTTTGCTACGAAATCCAGGTACTTTGTAAGTAAAAGGGTCGCAGAGACCACTGCTTTGAACTGAACTCCTCTTGGCACACTTTGAACTATTTTTGCAGCATTTCAAGAGTAATCCTATTTTACAGTATTGTGGCTTTTTATCGTTATTGTGTTAAGTCTATATATAAAGATACTTATTTTTGATAACTACTTGTGTGGTGTCCCTTTGTAGTGTTCCTCACTGCGTTACTGTGTATGGTCATAAATGCTTCACACACTGCCTCTGAGATAAGCCTAGCTGCTCGTGCTACGTTACCACAGGGTTGAGCAGGGGTTATCAAAGGGTGTAGCCCTCTCACTCTGACTTAGGAAGAAGGGTCCCTACTTGGACAGTGGCCAGCCATTGCCAACTAGAGACCCCCATTTCTAACAACCTACTTCTTACCTTGCACTACACTTAGGTTAGGTACACTGGGGTAGAACTAGTTAGAGAAGCATCTTATAAGTATTCGCATTTTTAGCTTATGTTATTTATGTATATGAATATATGTGTCATAGCTAAAAGATAATGCTAGCGCAGTATTATTTCTTTCTACTGCTTACGCTGTACATAATATATCTCGCATACTGTCTTGTGATCATAACAGCTCATATCTCTTACACGAGAAACAAGACTGTTCAATAAATCCTTTTATTGAAACGCCCGTCTATTCTTTCTGTGTAACTCTGAAGAAACTAAGCATGCACGATTAGCTGAGTGAAACTGTTATCTGTTGTTTCCACGATTCTGAGAGTGTTCCGATTCTAAAGGGAAACAAAGTTGTCATGTTTATGCGGTTGCCAGAAACTACTCCCTTCTTGTTTACAAGGAGTTTCTAGTGGCCTCTGAGTTAGCTGGCACAAAGTAATTAAGTTTAATATACTCGATAGGGACATACTGACCTCAGTCCTATGTCGAATCTATAGGGTATATTATTCCAATGCGCAGAGCCTATTAGGGAAATAGGAAATACACTACAGTCCAGGACCAGGGTGGGCACCTCTGGGAGACCAGGACTCACTGTAGCAGAGGCCAGCAGCAGAGCTCAGGCAGGTCAGTAGCAGCAGGTTAGCTGGGCAGTTGCAGAGATGCCTCTGAAGCTTCATGTGTCCCTGTAGCTCACACAGGAGCCAACTGACCCTTGGAGTCACTCTGGGTAGCCTGGGATAAAGATAAGCAGATGTCCAATCTTCCTTCTCAGATAGCAAGGCAGCACTATGGCAGCAGTGCAGTCCTTCTTCTGAATTTTCCACAGGTCCAGGAGTGTTTTGAAGAGTGGCTCTGGAGGTCCAATATCTATATATGGTGCCAGCCTTTGTGTGGGGGGACTCCCTGTCCTCCCCTCAAAACTGGTTCTGGAAAGTTCCTTCCCTTCCCCTGGTCAATGCTCCAAACTGTCTGGGGATGACTAAAGGCAGGACAGACCTAGTGTCAGATTCCTTTGTATGTGTGTAGGCAAAGCCCTATGAAGTATGAGACTAGGGACAGCTTCTCCCAAGCCACCCTGTTCGGATGACCCATCCTGTCCACTCCTAAGCTCTCTTTGAGTCACTGTCTGTGAGTAATACACAAACCCCAACAGCACAGTCGTTCAGAGTCCGTTGGCACTGGCAGGAAGGTAGAGTTGGTTGGGAACAAGAAAATGCCAACATTCTAAAAGTGGCATTTTCAGAACTGTAACTTAAAATCTGACTTCACCATTAAAGAGGAATTTAAATTACAATTAATTTCAGAGTAAACAGCATATCTCTATCTGCTACCTATCTGAAGTTATCACTTATTAAATGTAATAAGGTAACTCAGTGTTAGTCTAAGGGGAAGCCAGGCCTTATGAGAGTGAAAAACGACTTTAGGTTTTTTACTGCCAGGACATGTAAAACTTAAGCACACATGTCCTAATTTTTAAATACAATGCACCCTGCCCTATGAGCCTTTTTAAGTCATACCTTAGGAGTGACTTACAATTATTAACAAGCATTGGCATAGCCAATAGGTCTCGCCTTTGGGACCTTATAAGTATTTAGTTATGCAGCACAATATCCTTGGTGCAACAACATCAACTGTTGCATGGCGAAACACTTATAAGGTCCCAAAGGCGAGACCTATTGGCTATGCCAATGCTTGTTACACTTGTTAACACTGTTTGGGGAAAGGTTGTCCCCAATTACCACCAGTTTAACATACCAAACATAGCAATCAGCTACCCAAGGTGACCAGTAAACATTTGCCTTCCACTGCGCAGCAACACGTCTCGCAGCATTTTTAGCAACTTTCGAACCGTTTGAGCTAGAAACATGTTTTTTTGTTAAAACCTGCAGATTATGCAGCAGACGATGGATTATGTGGCAAACGCAGCATATCCATAATTGTGCGAAAAAACGCAGCGGACGCACAATCGCATAATTACCCTGGCCCTGCCTGTAAGTAACAAAGCCAAAGCCGCTCCATATCAAACAAAAACTGCTTTGTTACCGCGGGACCTCGCTTGTATCACAAAACAGCAACACAATAACTGCGAGGGCTATTAATAGATATCACTGCAACATCTCCATCGCAACACTTTGAAAGTACGTGTTAGACAACGATGGCTCGTGCGAGGCTCTCGAAATGATGCGTTGCAGGCGGAAACTGCTCCGGGAGAGATGCGAGCCCCAAAAGCAACAGTCGGAAGTCGAGACGTAATCTGGGTTTACTAAACCACGAGTTCGGATCAGCGATGCACGAGTGTAAGGAAGTGGGTTTCTGTTGCAGTAACCCCCACTTTTTGCCAGACCACTGATGCACTTTGACTTGATGTGCCCTGGGTCCCTGCCAATCAGGTTCCCAGGGCCTGTGTTCTTTCCCCAAAACTGTACCCAATTGGCATCTCTGGCCACAGGTCAGCCCCTGGTAAATGGTACCACAGGTACCCAGGGCACTGTGACCAGGGAAGACCTCTAAGGGCTGCAGCACTTATTGTGCCACCCTTAGAGGCCCTGTACCTTTACACACACACACTGCCTTTGCAGGCTGCGTGTTTTGGTGCAGAACAAAGTGAAGAGTCGACATGGCACACACCTCTGTGGGTCATGCCTACAACCCACTGCCCTGGCATAGGTCAGTCACCCCTCTAGCTGGGTGCACTATACCAGTGGTGAGGGTACAGGTGCACGAGCCCTGTACCCCTACAGTGTCTAAGTCCATTCTTAGACATTGTAAGTGCAGTGCTGCCATTAAGAGTATATGGTGCTGGGAGTTTGTCATTACGAACTCCACAGCACCATAATGGCTGCACTGAAAACTGAGAAGTTTGGTATCAGACTTCTCAGCACATTAAACCCACACTGATGCCAGTGTGGGATTTAATGAAAAATGCACACAGAGGGCATCTTTGAGATGCCCCCTGAAAAACGACCAGCCTCTGGTGGGTTCCCTGACTGGTACACACCAGCCTTCCACCACAAGACATGTTTCTGGACCCCTAGGGTGGGAGCCTACGCTCCCTGAGCCCAGAAACAAAGCCTTTCCTGGGCGGAGGTGTACACACCTCCCCCAGGCCAGGAAGAGCCATCTGTGGCAGGGGAGCTTCAAAGGCCTGGCAGCCTTTGTAATGCGACCCCCAGCCTCTCCTGCTATCAGGAGCAGGCCCCCTTCCTGTCTCCCCTCCCTTTTGGCGGGAAGACAGGCGGGAAAAACTAGCCAGCCCAGGAGGTGTGCCCACCTCTGCCAACTCCACCCCTCAGGTGGGGGAGGCGAGGTGACGCCCACTCTCCAGTGCTCGCCATCTTGCAGATGGCAGGCACTCCCAATCAGGACTAGGGATTGTGCTCACTCCCCCACGTGGGGTGAGCACACCAAAGGTGTAGTCACCCTAAGGTCAGTAGCCCATTGGCTACTGACCTCAAGACCCTAAAACGCCCCTAAATACAGTATTTAGGGGGCAGCCCTGAACCAGGAAGGCAGATTCCCGCAACCTTAGAAGAAAAAGGACGAAAGAAGACGCCCAGCAGAGGAGACTGCAGAGAACAACTGACTTGGCCCCAGCCCTACCGGCCCATCTGCAGTTTCCAGAGATCCTGCGCCAAAAATCGTCTTGTCCTGCAGCTAGCGACCTCCAGAACCCCTGGGAGGACTGACTGCCTTCAACAAAGACCGGATCTCCTGTGAACAGCAGCCCTGTTCAAAAGAAACTCCAAAAACAGACTCTGAGCCTGCTGAGGACAAAGAAACCCGACGCCTGGAACTACCACTGCACCCGTCGCCTATGGCCCGAGTTCGAGTGGCCCACCGGTCCCAGCGAGGTCCCCCAGCGCTCCAGAGTCCGAGTCCACCGTGGGTTGACCCCTCCAGGACTCCCCGACCTCTGCACGGAGAGCCCCCCCAACCGCGAGTGGCCCGGTAAGGTGAAATCCGACCTCAAAAGACACCCCTGCATCCAGCCGCCCTGCGCCCTGGAGAAAAGAACCCAAAGTGCACCTACGTCCCCGAGCCCTCCAACTTACCTGCCCAGCTGTTGGTTTTTCCCGGAAGTCTTCCTGGACCGAGCCGGCAGCTGAAAACCAAAACCGAAAATCCCCACTGAAAACAACAGGGCACCCGACGCCAAAACAGCAATCTGCACCCGGCCGCCCCAGTGCCGCTGAGGGTGCACTTTTTGTGCCTACTTGGTTCCCCATTTGCCCTGACCTAAACCCTAGGAGCTTTGCTCCCACAGCCGTGTGGCCTGCTATGGAATAAAGCTAATTGAACGTGGATAAAAGTGTGGTATATTTGTCCTGAATAACGGCTCAAGCTGTGCGTCTGGAAAGGAGTGATATTTCGCTCCAACTTTGTTATGTTTAATAGTCTGTGATACTGGGGCAGATCGCGTTTCCAGGCTGCACGCATAAGTAACAAAATAATTTCAAGAGAGAAACGTTTGGAAGAAACCGGTGTGCACTTGACCACTTTTTCTGTGACAAGTATTAATTGACTGCCCTGCCGGCAAGTTGCACCCACAGGATTAACAGCGAAATAGGATCAACCAAATTCTGTCACATGTGACCTCAGGAGGACAAGTTCACAGAGGATTTTATATTTGGACTATACAAACCTATTTAGTGCGAGAACATGTGCATTGGGAACATCGTAAAATACTGTGTAAATATACTGTTCATGTTTGAAGCAAGAAATGCATGCTCAGAATCGGCGTTTGAGATAACAAATGCGGGAGGGCGGGGTATTCTAGTATGTTGCTTGAGGAGTTTCTGCCAACAGAGTGTGAATTAATGTAATCGGAAATTAGTGGTTAAACAACAAGTTGGGGGTAAGGAGGTGTTCGATGCAGTGGGTTATGGGTTTTGCAGTTTTGAAGGTCGGGATTCGAATAAGCTTGGTTCAACATGATTGGACGACATAAGGGGTGGGGTCACGTTAAACAAGTGATAAGGGAGACGGTAGGAGTGAGGGGAAAACTGCTTGCATGGAAGGAGAGGATAACATCGGGAACCGATTACATTGAAACAGACGATTAAGGTATGGGAGAATGTGGATGTTATTTTGATTATGGGCATAGGTTAACTTGGAGTAACATTGAACATGAGGCGATGGGAAACATTTACTGGTGGTTCTACATGAGAATGTGGAGGCGAAACGGGGAGGTCTATGCCGGTTGGAAGAAGCTTGTTGGGGCATATAATTACAGTGTGCAGTTTTGCGCATAGAGGGAAAAATGCTGATTATGGGGCAGTTGCAAAACATGGCATGAATTTGTTGGTGTATTTTTAATGTGAAAGCACATAGGTCTGAACATTTAATCTAATGGCATTGTTTTAAACTTGTAGTGACCCCTGACGAAGGACTAAGAATAGTCCGAAATGCATTGGGTATTAAAGATCAACTGACTGAGGAATATTTATGTATGCTGCATGCTGCAGAAAAAGGCCTGGATTGGCATATCTGTCGCAGTAGAAACGTTGAAATACACAAGGACCTCACATGTGACAAGACAAAAGAAATGAGAAACATGAAAGATTGGAGTACATGGAATAAAGCTAATTGAACGTGGATAAAAGTGTGGTATATTTGTCCTGAATAACGGCTCAAGCTGTGCGTCTGGAAAGGAGTGATATTTCGCTCCAACTTTGTTATGTCTGCTAGCCAGCAGCCACCAACCAGAGGCCCCCTATACCCCATTGGATAACATTGGGCCTCAACACTCTGCACCCGGCCGCCCTAGTGCCGCTGAGGGTGAAACAAAAGTGCATAACTGACCCTGGGGGACCCCTGAGTCTAACCCCAGAACCCTAACTCAAAAGACCGAATACTTACCTCGAAACCGATAACCTGTTTTTCCTCATAGGATAACATTGACACTTTTTCTCCCAAAAAGTTTCTGTGTCGACTTTTGAAAACTAAGAATATTCCTTAAAAATCGCACAAATAACCTAAACAAATTTTCTCAACTATTTGCAGGAAAGGCCCCAGTGTTGAATCTAGGTATCCAGCACTGAGTAGGAAAAGTAACGTAAAGTAACTTACCTGTGAATTGAATTTCCTTCCATAGGATAACATTGGTGGTTCTATGTGAAAAAGTTTCTAAGTGTCAACTTTCGAAATACAAGAATATTCTTTAAAAATCGTACATCTAACTAAAACACATTTTCTCAACTGTTTTCAGGGAATTTCCCAGTGCTGAATCTAGGATCCAGCACTGTGTTTTTAATAAAAGTAATCTGAAAAGTAACTTGCCGGCAATTTACAGGAAAAGCCTATGTATTTCAATGTACTGGTCCAAAAAGTTTCTAAGTGTGGACTTTTGAAATCTGAAAATATTCTCTAAAAATCGTACAAACTACAAAAACGTAATTACTTACCTGTTTTAAGTAAATGTCCCAGTGCTGAATCTAGGAGTCCAGCACTGGATTACAAAAGTAACGCAAAAGTAATTTTACCTGCATTTACCTTAACCGCTTCGCCGCGATTGGAATTCCGCCCAGGTGCTGGACATTCCGATCGCGGGTGTGGTCGTGACGAGCTCAGCTCGTCATGCGCACAGCGCGACCGCGCAGCATGTCGAGCTGAGCTCGTCATGAGCATCGAAGGGGTTAAAAAGCCATTCATTTCAATGTACTGCATTTACTAAGTATTGCAACCTACTGCATCCCCTGTAAATCAAATCAAGTACAATCTTCATTGATTTTTAAAACTGTGTACAACAAGTAACTTATTACTGAAAGTAATTCAATGACTTACCTGTGCCAGGCTTGCTTGGTTCTAAAAATAAACAACAGTATATTTTTTTATACAAAACAATTGGCCTAGAGTTCAGTTCTTGAGTGTGTGAATTCATTTGCTGACTGAGTGTGTACATCAAATGCTTAACACTGTCCTCTGATACTGCCTTACTGCTCGACCAAGCTACCACTTTAGAGAGTAAGGTTCTATCTAACTTTAACCTCTGCCAAACCTCTGGAGACCCTTGGACTCTATACACACTGTACCTCACTTTGGTGCAGTATATATAGAGCCAGTTTCTTACAACGAGATAACGTTGTTGGCGTTTGCTTTTCTTCTCAAAGCCCTGATTAAAGCCTCGCTGGATCAAACAAGTTGTTTTTGAGAACTCCACCCGAGGTGCTGAATTGTTGCTTTTTTTATTTTTTATTTTTACAACGCGGCTGTGCACAGAGCTCGTGGCCCTGCACTGCCTCTCATTTGCTTTTAATGCCTTCACGCAAGGTATGGCTGATTGGAAAAACTGAATTCATCTGTGGGAAGAGCACGATTCTTGTCACTGTGAGAGCCAAGTACTCTTGAGCCCTGGCACGAGGGTGAGACAGGCAGGGGAGCGAGAGAAGAGAAATGTCAACAAGCGCGTGCGGCCACGCTAATTGGAAACAGATGGCCCCTGCGCGCCGCTGCTGGCTCCCGCAAGGTGGATGCCACCACAAGCACGAGTGTTTCAAAAGTACAGACCGATTCCAAAAGGTCATCTCCTGGAGCAGCGCTTGCGCGCTGCGCTAGGCTCGACCTAAAAAGGAAGGCTTAGGCCTGGCAAAAGGTTTATTTTCCCAGGTAGAAATGGCAGTTTAAAACTGCACTACAGGCTTGCAGTGGCAGGCCTGAGACATGCTTTAAAGGGCTACTTTAGTGGGTGACACAATGGGTCCTGCTGCCCAATAATAGCATTTAATTTACAGGCCCTGGGTAAATGTACTACCATATTCTAGGGACTTTCAGGTAAATTAAATTTACCAATCAGATGTAGGCCAATTTTACTACATTTGAATGAGAGAGCACAAACACTTCAGCACTGCTTAGCAGTGGTAAAGTGCACAGAGTCCTAAAAATAAATTAGCAAATAGGAGGGGTGAAGGCAAAATGTTTGAGGGATACCACGTCAAGGATGTCAGGTCTGATAGTGCCACTCTGAGCAAGGCGCTCCTAGAGGGGGAATCTGCATCTGGCCATGCTCGAGGTCCACATTTTGAGGCAGTCTGCCCTTCTGGGTGGCAAGATGGAGCCATCCGGCCTCAACTGTCTGGGTATTTGCACTTGGGGGGTACAGCTGAGAAGGGTAATCCAGGGAGAGAGACAAAGGGCCCTGAGAACGTACATGAGTGCCTGAAACCAGCACCCAGGAGTTTCTCCACTAACAAAATAGTTGTTAAGATATTTTATGTTACGTGTATTTGTAAAGCACACTAAAACCAGAGAAGTTATCCTGGTGCCTTAAGCAGGAGCAAGTCTGGCCTGGCCAGGGACTGGTAAGTCTGTTTGAAGAGCCATGTCTTAATTTGAGAACTGAAGAGGCAGCTCTGATGTATAATGGCCGTTCGTTCCAGGCTTTAGGAAGGATGTAGGAGAAGGCTTGACCTCTGGCTCTGCGTATGTGTGGGAAATGTGCGAGTAGGAGTCCAGCAGAGCAGAGATGCCTGGTGGGTTTGTGGAATGAGATTCAGATGTTGAGGTAAACTGGGCCAGTGTTGTGTAATACTTTGAATGTGTGTGAGGGGAGTTTGACCCGGGCACATTTATGTATTGGAAGTCAGTGGAGCGCCCTGAGGTGCGGATTGGAAGGTTGAGTGTGATCCTGGCTGTCGTATTCTGCTTGGTTTGGAGTCACCTGGTGAGTTGCTTGCTGATACCGGCATAGAGGGTGTTTCCATAGTCCAGCTTGCCTGTGATGAGGACCTGGGTGACAGTTTTGCTGGTGCTGGTGGGGAGCCATTTGAAGATTGTCCTCAGCATTTACAGGGTGTGGAGCAGGAAGCTGTGACAGCGTTGAATTGGCGGTCATGTAGGTCTGGTTATTAGATGGTTTGGTTGGTTAGTTTTTGAAGTTTACATATAGTTAAAAGAAGGACATCGTGAATAAGTAGGAACTTACAGGCACATGCATCAACCATTTTTGCAAGCGCAAACGGTGCGATTCGCAAAAATCGGCCGTTTGCGCCCGCAAAAAGGGCATTTGCGATGCATCAAGGTTCAAGGCATTCGAATTTTGAGAATTCGCAATTAATTGCGATTTCTCAAATTGCGATTGCATTTAAGGAATCGCAATTTGCGATTCCTTAAATGCAATGCAAGAACCACTTTAGAATAGCGATTTCGGGGGGCGTGGCCAAGATGGCGAGCGGGTAAGACGTGTGTTGCTTCGTCTCCCCACTCGTCGATGCCCGAATTGCCCTGAGACCGCAATATTCACGCCTAAGAAGAGCGTCGGGAGTAGAGGAATTTCTCCCCAGCATGTCTGCCGCTTTGTAGACGAGAAATTGAGGCTGGGGAACGTACGCCCCTCTTGAGCGGTGCGAGGCAGCGGAGTGCCGAGGGTGGAAGAAAATGGCGCCCGGACCCTGATGGCGGCTGAGGCTGGCACCTGACGGGCAACACTGGCGGCTGAGCCTGCGAGTGCCACCGGAGGCGCGGCAAAAGCTGACGGGTGAGCGCCTGTCTTTAGTGCTCTAGGGGGCCCCCCCGGGCGTACAGGAAGAATCCACCCGCCTGTGGGCCGGAAGTTGAGGAGGCAGAGAGGCGGCCTGGGGCACACAACGAGGCCGCTGCCGGGAGAAGACTGCCGGCGGCGCACCACGGAGCGACGGCCGCGAGGCAAGGTGGCGTGTCGTGGAAGGACCAGCGGCGAGCCCCGGAGCACTCATCCTCCCCTCTGCGGTGGCGGCGTCTGTGGTGCAGAGAGCGGCGGAGCACGACGCATCGGCGGACGCCCCTTGCCCTCAGCTGGACGTGAGTAGCGGTAAGGGGCGCCTCGCGCATATGGGGGCTCAGTGGCGGGAGCAGACTTCGGCCAGAGCACTCGGCTGGCTTGGACTGCCGTGCCCTCGTGGGACCCGCTGAGGCGGGGGGAGAGAGCAGAGAGAGGTCTGGCGGCCCTCGAGCCTTCGGTGGGGCCCTCCCCCATAGACTGAACTTTGCTCGGTATTTGCGGCCCGGGCTGGGCTGACGGAGCGGTGGTGGAGCCTGAGAGCTGCCGAGGAGGCGGGCAGAGGAGTGAGGAGAGCGCCGGCGGCGCGGAGTCCTGGGCCCTCTCCCTGACGAGCCCCGATAACACCTACAAGCCTGGGCCTGGTAGACTTGATCTGGAGGTAGCTACTGGGCGCGCCCAGCGCGGTGGACTGCGGACCTGGGGGGGTGCCGCGTGACCGGCCCGGGGGGCCTCCTCGACCCCGGTGGCACCTCTGCGTAGTGAGACACTCGGTGCCCGGAGGACACTAAGAGTGCGACCCCTTCCTTCACGGGGCAGCTATCGGCCAACACAGAAGAGAGGCGGCGGGAGTGGAGGGAGGCTCGCGGGGCCTTGTGGAGAGTGGTGTGATACCATTTCCCCGGGCTGTGGAGCGGGGCCCCGCTGCAGTCGTCGTCTCCATCCGCTGCTCGGCTAGTGGAGGGGTCCGGAGCCGGAGAGGGACAACCAGGGCGGCCCTGTTCGGGCCGGTGCTCCCCGCCGCTTCCCACAGTACCGCAGCAGCAGGGAGCTTGTGGAGCGCCGCGCTGACGCCGCAGGCTTGGGAGGGACCTCATTCGACGCTGTGGCCAGCCTGCCGGACTCTCCTGGAGGGGCCAGCCCGGTAGAAGCCTGTTGGAAGCCATGTCCACGCAAAGAGGCAAGAAGGAACGTACTTTGAAGGAAATGCTGACTAAACCATCCCCGGTCAACGCTGACCCGGACGAAGTTGATGCCCCATCACTAAATCCTTCTTAGAGACCCTATTTAACACTCTCCGGGAGGATTTCCAGACTCTGAAAAGTGAGGTGGCGGGGGAGGTTCGTGAGCTCCGGCGAGAGGTAGACTCCTTGGGCGACAGGGTGGCAGCCATTGAGGACCAGGAACATGCCCAATGTGAGGAGGTCTCGCAATTGCAACAGGAGGTGCTCCGCCTGCGGGATCAACAACTGGACCTGCAGGCCCACGCTGAAGACCTCGAAAACCGCTCTCGGCGGAATAACATCCGCGTCCGTGGAGCGCCTCCTGACGCAGAGGGGTCGGACATTACCCAGTACCAACAGGGCCTGTTCCGCGAGATCCTGGCAGGCCCGCCAGAGCTGGAGATACGCATAGACAGAGCCCACAGGGTCGCGGACCTAGGGCTCCGCCACCGGATATATTGGCCTTCCTCCCGGACTATCCCTTGAAGGAGCGCATCGTCAGAGAAGCTCGCCTACGACACCCTGTCCGCTACCAGGGCCACCTCATCACTTTGTATCAGGACCTTGCAGCCATCACATTACAGAAACGGAGAGACTTTAAGGACGTTACGGCACATTTGAGGGAGAAGGGGTGGCATATTCCTGGGGGCATCCCTTCCGCATCATATTCAAATGGAACGGCGCACTTCAGCAACTCCGCTCGCTCACAGAGGCTTGCAAGCTGTTGGGGTTACCAACACCTCCCCTGGAAGCGGAGAGTCTAGCGAGCCAGCGCCGGTCCCCTGCGGGCTGGCAGACGGTGCGGAGCAGGCGATCTACTGGGGCTCCCCGGGGTCCTGACTCAGAGGCCATGGAGCAGGAACGTAGAGAAGCGCTTGCCACAGTGGTCCGCGATACATCCTCCCAAGATGGTGTTTGAGGCAAAGGGCGGAGCAGTGTACTTTTTTGGGGGGGGGCTCGGGCGGGGGGGGCGAGGAGCCCTGCGGAACCACTCATGCCACACGATGCCCTGAGAAACCCTTTTTTACCACGGGCACACTGCCTTTTTCAAGTGGGCTCGGGACACTTGTGGGGGGAATAACGTTACAGTTGGGGTTAGGGTGGGGAGAGGTGGGGTGGGGGAAGCTGGTGTGTCCAAGGGGGGACAGAGAGTGGAAGGAGTGGGGTTACAGGGGAGAGGGTGAGGCTCTATCTTTTGGCTCCAGGCCACGAGCGCAGGAACGGCTTGACAATACTCCCTTGATATGGCAGAATCGAAGTTAACCATCCTCACCCTAAACGTTAAAGGCCTGAATAGCCCCAATAAGCGCCGCTCAATATTGTCTTACTTAGAAAACTCTGGGGCGGACTTATGCTTGTTGCAGGAAACGCATTTACTGGCACGCGACTGGCACAGAATGAAGGCTAGAGCATTCCCCCACCAATATTATTCCTCCACACAGAAAAAGAAAGCGGGGGTGGCAATATTAGTGTCCAGACGCTTTAAAGGAACAGTGGGGGACAAGGTAGCAGAAATCAAGGGAAGGCTGCTCATACATCGGTTTTGGATTAATGGGTTAGCTCTCACAGTGGGGGTTGTCTACGCACCAAACACGGGTCAAGAGGCCTTCATCAGAACTGCCTTGCCCGCGGCTCTGGAGACGCAAGATAGATTCACTTTGGTAGGGGGGGACTTAAATTTAGTTATGGATACCCACATGGATAGGACTGGCAGTCGGTATTCCCAGACGGGGGAGATCTCCTTGGAAGGCAAGCGATGGTTGCAGGAACGGGGGCTCATAGATTTATGGCGCTCAGCACACCCCCAGTCCTCACAATTCTCCTATTACTCACACGTCCACCACACGTATGCCAGGCTTGACCATTTCTTAGGCTCCACAGAAATCCAGGCACAGGTAAAAGATGTTTATATCACAGCGGCGGCACTGTCAGACCACGACGCGGTAGTGGTGACATTAGAGGTCCCCCGGGTGGCGAGGCCTGCGGGTGGGTGGCGACTGCGGGAAGCTATGATGCATAAACCAGAAGTGAGGAAGCAACTCCTTGATCGCATTAAAGAGTACTTGGAGATTAATGACATGCCGGAGGTCTCCATAGCTACGATATGGGGGGCACTTAAGGCGGTAGTGAGGGGAGACCTCATAGCCATAGCAGCTGCAGAGAATAGGGAGCGAAGAGCGAAGCGGGAGGAACTCACGGCTCAAGTGCTGGCATTGGAGAAAGCTCATAGTCGGACGGGAGCGCCGAGAATATGGCGGCAATTGAAAAGCGCGCGCGCCCTGCTGGCGGGGCTGGACTTAGATAGAGCAGAATATGCGGCTCTCCGACTTAAGCATTCCTCCTACACGGGGGGATAAGGCGGCCCGACTGCTGGCTAGCCGCTTGCGAGCGCGGACAATACAGGCAAAGGTGACAGAGCTCGCGGGGCCGCAGGGTATTAAAATCGAAGGAGATGCGGAGATAGCAAGGGCCTTCAGAGACTACTACGCAGACCTATATGCGGGGAACCCACCAGCTGTCCCACAGGTGGACACCTACCTTCAGGGCGCGCATACCACGGCGCTCAATCAGCACAACGCTGAGACTCTCGATAGTCCTATTCGAATTGAGGAGGTTATAGGAGCAATCTCTCGCCTTAAACCGTTGAAAGCGCCGGGCCCGGATGGATTCTCAGCCGGGTTCTACAAAGTCTTTTGCACAGCTATAGCGCCAATACTCACCAGGCTTTTTAACTCCTTCACCGGCCCAGGTACGATACCTCCAGAGATGCTCACAGCATCGATAGTGGTACTGCCCAAACCGGGCAAGGACACCGCTAAATGCAGCTCTTATCGGCGATATCGCTGCTCAATGTCGATCTAAAGCTATTTACGGGCATCTTGGCGGCCCGGCTGGGACCCTCATGCCCGGTATAATAGAGCCGGACCAGGCAGGATTTATCCAATCCCGGCAAAGCAGTGACAACACTAAACGTATACTCCACCTCATCAACAAAGCGCACCGCACCAAAATGGATGCCCTTCTCCTCTCGGTGGACGCCGAAAAGGCGTTCGACCGGGTGGACTGGTGCTTCCTGGACAAAATCTTGCTGCACTTCGGTCTGGGGGAGCGGTTTAGAGCATGGGTCCTCAGCTGCTATACTAAACCAACGGCCACTATCAGAGTGAACGGGGCTACCTCCGCACCTTTTGAGATACAGCGGGGGACCCGGCAGGGATGCCCGTTGTCACCCCTCCTGTTTGCTTTATATGTTGAACCGCTGGCCCAAAGAATTCGAGACAACCCGGACATAGAGGGTATCCCATTTGGGGGAGAACAACATACTATCAGCCTCTATGCCGATGATATTATCGCCTCCTTGGTGTCTCCAGCACGCTCGGTCCCTGCTTTTTTGAGGGAATTGGAGGTTTTCGGCCGTGTCTCGGGCCTCCGAGTCAATGTAGGGAAGTCATCAATCCTACCACTCCAAGCCCCGGGAAACCCGTCCCCCCCGCACAGTACAACATATGCGGGAATACCGACATATCCCTCTATCCCCTACTTGGGCATTGAGCTGGCAGCATCCACAACCCAGACACTACATCTTAATTACTCTAAACTACTTAGGCAATGCACCCAAAACCTAAACGATTGGAAACGCCACTCGCTCTCATTGCTGGGGAGGGTAGCAGCGGTTAAGATGTCCCTTCTCCCTAGGGCACTATACCTCTTTCAGACTATTCCGCTCTGGCCGCCTGCGGGAGTTATACAGACGCTACAAAGGGACATCAATCAATTTATATGGGGGGGAAGAGACCCCGGCTACGCAAAGACTTGAGCTACTTAAGGCCGGATGAGGGGGATCTGGGCATCCCTAATCTCCTAGAATACTTCCGGGCGGCGCAATTGCACTACTTAGTGGAGTGGCAAAGATCTGAATCGGAGAAAAGGTGGTTATTCCAGGTTATTCCAGGACAGGGCACAGAGCTACGGAAGGTTCCCTTTCTTAAGCGACCGGATAGACCTCCTAATGTACGGGGCTCTCCCATTACACGGACTGTCTTGAGGGCCTGGGATGGGGTGGCGGAGCGGCGTGGCTTGACAACATTTCCTTCCCCCATGACACCCTTATTCGACAACAAGGAATTCCCTCCAGGCGCGGAAGCAAGGGCTTTCTCACTCTGGAGGAAGTTCGCGTGCACATTGGCTGGCCACTTTTTCGATTTGGAGGGCGTGCTACCCTTCCATGATCTGTGAGTGGAATATGGGCTCCCCGAAGCAGAGCGCTTTCGTTACCTCCAACTCCGACATTGGCTTCTTCACACTGAGATCCATCCCAAAGTGGGGAGAAAGCTCACTCGGTTTGAGAAATGGCTATACACCAAAGAAACCGACAAGAAAATGATCTCGGAACTCTATGATATGCTTCGACCCAAGGTCCCTACAGAATCCACTGCGGGCCAGCGGAGATGGGAGAAGGAATTGGGGAGGGAATTAACGAGCAAAGAATGGTCAGACATCTACTATCGAGCGAACCACACTGCCCGTAATACGGCTAGCAGGGAGGCCGCAGTTAAAGTAACCATGTACTGGCATCTGACCCCGGCTCGCTTGCACAGAGGAAATCAGGAGCGGAGTCCACTCTGCTGGCGGGGCTGTGGGGAAGAGGGTAACTTGGTGCACCTACTTTGGGATTGCACTGCACTACAAGAGTATTGGAATTCTATCCTCGAGGACATTGATCGTCAATTTGACACGGCGATACCACGCTTCCCGGTGTACACTGTGCTGGGCTTACCTAACCCCCTGACATACCCACTTCGATCGCAACGGGGAAGACAAATGGGTTTAGCACTAGGAGCAGCCACCCAGAACATCCTATCACTATGGGGCTCCTCTTCGAAACCGACACGTCTGGGGTGGCTTCACAGATTGTGGTATACTATTGGCATGGAACGCATACACGCCTCTCTATCTCACACTCTAGCCAGCTTCACGGACTCCTGGCAGCCACTGCTCTCTCTGTTAGCTCAAGACATGAATGAGATCACATGCCCCAAATATCTTAGACTGCTCCGACTTACCAGCTCGGACGACCAGCCGGGAAGAATAGAGGACGCTCACTGACTTACACCCCATATGCGACACCTCACTAAGATTTTAGCGACACACCAGCTCGGGGGGAGGGGGGAGTTGTTCCGGGGGTGGGGGGGGAAATCGGGGTACTGTTAATTTTTGTTTCGCAAAAGGCATTGCATTATTCCACGTAATTGATGGACCCAGTCAAATCTGCTGATCTGAGGGTATGAGAGAGGCACTTAGAGGCCATGATTGCAGAGTGACTTTCATCAGATGGGCCGGGCCTTGCATATGGACATGGGAGCAACGATGTACTTATGCTTATCTTGATTATTGAATGTACAATCTTACTGAAATGCCAATAAAACACAGTTAAACCTAGAATAGCGATTTCGCTACTAGGGGGCGCAAATTACCATCAAGTTGGACTTGATGGTAATTTGCAAACTTGAAAAATGCACTAAAGTGCATTTTTCAAAGTTATAGGTACACACACACATGCCCTTGGGGCATGTGTGTGCGCAACATGTGTGCACAGAGCAATTTCAGCGGTGCAACAGGGTGTCCTTTTGACACCCTTGAAATTGCATGCGCAATTTGCGAGTACCTATTGGTACTCGCAAATTGCGCATGCAATCTCCCATTCATTCCTATGGGCCTGATGCCCCTAGGAATGAATGGGAAGGCATTCCTTAATTGCGACTCTCAATTTGCGAGTCGCAATTAAGGAATGTCTGGGAATCGCTAATTTCATAGAGATTCCTTCATGCATAGGCTTTTGCAATTCCTTAATTGCGATTCCTTAATAATCGCAATTAAGGAATCGCAAAAGCCTACATTGATGCATGTGCCCGTATATAATTAAGAGGGTTCTCAGATTTGGGTTGGGCTTATGTTCATGAAGACACTATGGGGCACATGCATCAAAGCTTTTTGCGATCGCAAACGGTGCGATTCGCAAAAATCGGCCGTTTGCGATCGCAAAATGGGCTTTTGCGATGCATCAAACAATTTGGCATGCGCAATTTCGGTAATCGCAATATTTAGCGATTTCCCAAATTGCGATTGCATTTAAGGAATCGCAATTTGTCACCCAGTCACCCAGTATCATGGTCACAGCTAAATCCTACCCTGGTCAATAACCCAACTTCTGGGCAACCAAGTTGCACTCCGACGACTCTCCCAGACTCAGTGAACTCGGGTGCAACTTTGAGCATCGAATCCTGGTCTCCGGTGATGCACAGAGGGGTTGGCAGCAGTCTGTGGCATCTGGGTTACCAACTTGCCCCGGCGGGCTTCTCAGCTGTTGTGGCCCTGTGGTGCGAACAGGAGGTAAGCCAACTGGCCCCTGAAGTCTCTTTGCTTTGGCTAGGCTACGGAGACCACTTCTCTTCTAGCAGGCACAGTCCCCCTTCTTTGCTAGGCATGAGGTTCAGCAGGTTCAGTCCACACCTCTCTTTGCCAGTTCCACGGTGCAGCAGGGCAGTCCTTCCTCCAGATTTCTGGGTGGCAGTGGTGCCCTATTTATGCTGAGAAAGTGCCTTAATGGTAGACGCGGTTGGTAGCCAATGGGCTAACAGGTTCCCTCCCTTCTGATGACTACTTCCTGGGTAGTGTGACATCTGGTTATACCAAGATGCACCATTCTGCCCAACCCCAACATGGCAGAACCCCTCTCTTGGCATCCACAGCTCCCCAGCCCAACCCAGAGCTGTAGCTATCAAGGGGGCTACATGCCCCTGAAAAACGGTATGACAATAGGTTTCCCCTATCCTTCCCAGATGCCAACTAGTCTGCCTAAACAACGTGGTTGCCACTCTTCCCAAGTATTCAAAAGGCGGCTTCAGCTTGAAGCTCGCTTTTTAGGCCAACACCCATGTGGCTTCCTGCAGGAGGGAGGTAAGACCTCTCTCCAGCGCGGGTCCCTATTGCCTCCTTTACTGGGAGTTGTTAGAATGTCTCCTTAGGATGGCAGAAAGCTGTCTCAAGCTCCTTGTGTAACTGTTAAGGGCACAGGCGATTGAAGGCACCAAAGTGGCAACTTTGTATAAGTTGCAAACTAGCCCGTATTACATTAATTTCCACTTAAGAATCAAGTAGGGCTTAATGTAACGAGTTGTTTGATACCTTGGAGTATCAGCTCTGGTCTCACCATTCAGGAGTTAGTACAGCTGATGGGTCGGCGCATAACCCTGTACCCGCCAAGTCTTTCCACAGTAAAAAAAAGTTTCGCCTTTTTACTGCCAAAACATGCAAAATACATGTTCTGCCCGTGAAATGTGTTGCAAACCTGCATTAGGGCTTGGTAGGCCTGCCATAGGGATGACTTACACTTATTACAAAGGGAGGTTTAGCTTTGCCATTGGTTAAAATGGCAAAACCGGGCTAGCAGTTTCAAGCTGCTCTTCCAGTCTGCAATGGCGGACTGGGAGACTCGTTTTACCTGTGTCACACCCAGGGTGTCACTACCAGTGCTGCAATCCCTGGGGTGACTCTCTAACTTACATGCCCTGGGCACCATATACTAGGGAGTTACATGTAAGTTAGCCTATGCCAATTGGGTATAGTCAATGCAACGTCCACGTTTTAGGGTGAGTGCACTGGCACTGAGGTCTGGGTAGCAGGGTTCTGTGCACTCTTAGTGTCGAAAAACCAGCAGCATCAGTCCAAAAGCAATGGTGGGTGGCCATACAAAAAGAGGTGATTCCTTATCTAAGTAGTCTATATGTTATTGTTAAACAACAGCACAAAGGTTTAGTATGCATCTATGTACACATTCAGAGACCGCTAGTGACCAATGGCACTAGAATTAAGCAAATCTGCAACCCCGTTTGCCACATAATAGTGGATTTGCCACAATTGCCACATAATCCCTCATCTTCTGCATAATCTGAAAATTGTAACAAAAAAGCTTTTGTTTCTAGCTCTAACCGGATCAAAAGGTGCTAAAAACACTGCCACACATGTTGCCGCACAGAGCTAGGCCCTGTACTGGGTAGTGACACCTTTAAGTTATTGTTTGCTGTATTTAAATGTTAAACCTGTACTAATGAAGTGAAACCTTTACCCAAGTACTGTTAACATATATAAAAATGACAACATATTAACATTATAATGCCACAAAATGTGCCTTCTCTCGGAGCATGATTTAGTCAACCCTGCTGCATAATTAGGTCCTCCGCAGCCACATAATTCCAGTGGCCCTCCCAGTGACATATATCTATGCCATCAAAGGATGATGGTGCTGCGCACATTTATTCGCTCAGTTCTTTTTCAGACAATGTGCACACATCTGCAAACCTTCATACCAATGCACACAGCCAGTCTCTGACGGCGGAAATCAGGATATGTGCACAGGGGACAGGAATACACAGCATATCACAGAAGGAAATCTGTACGCAAAACTCAATTCAAGTATGCACAAAGGGCCCACTAACACTGGTGTACCCTATACTCCCTCCTGTTCTGTGTAATGTACTTCCAGAGTTGTGCCCTGGATCTTCCACCCGCAGAGCTCTTCAAGGTCGTTCCTGTTCCTCTCCTCTGCTATGTTTTCCTTCCCTCTGCTGTTCACCCCCCTACTACTGGGCTCCATGCCTCTCCTTTGTCTCTCTATCCCATGCTTCCTCCTTCTCACTGCTTTATCTTCCCTTTCTGTCCCTGCAGTGCCTTTTGCTTGCTGGAGGTGCCTTGGGCAGCGCATACTCTGAGAGTATCCCCAACCACAGGCGGTCGCTCAGGTATCTTACCCCCTCCGCATTCCACCCCCCTCCCCTCGAGGGGTGTGGGCACACAGTTCAAACTCTTGGTTCCCTGCAGCCACCTTAGTGCCATGTTACCATCTGTTCAGCCATGACCTGTTGGCACTTGATGATCAGGATGGCACCCAGACTACAATTATAATATACACAACATATAGCGACCTACCCAACACGGGGGCCTATAGCCAGGCTTGTGCATTGCTCTGAGCCTGGAGATGGTGAGAGGACAATGGCTCTCTGGGCTCTTCTGGACCTCAGGGTGGCGGCGTATGCTGTCACCTGGGTTTGGGTGGTAGGGGTAGCCCTTGGTACTTAGTTTCAGTTAGACCTTGGCCTGCAGCTGAAGGTAGTCCTCCATGTACAGGTAAAACCCTGCTTGGTCCCCAGATTTGCCCTTAGTCAATGAGGACTGCAATCTGCATTGTCTACCTAAGGCCTTTGTAATGACTATATTGATTTGGCTACACAACACAATTTTAACATACAGCCAACCTACCTAACACACTGTCCGCCAACGGACATGTCAGAAATGTGTTGCAAACACTGCAGATGTAAGTAAAAACACACACAAATTGTACAATCACTATTACCACATACACACTAACCAATCACACTATGTGCCACTGCAGACACATACACACCACAACCTACAAGAATTACAGCCACATACACAGTTTAATTGTATCTATATAGTACTTACTACCCCTGAAGAGGCACTGAAGCCCTTCAAAGCAAGTAGCACGCTTCTCCGGAACCCAAGGTTAGTGGTTAATACAGTGGCTATTGCGATAAGTCATGTGCTCTCAAGAAAAAAATGCATGCATTTATTCCAGTTACTGTGTGTAAGATTATATTAATACCAGTTAGGTGTGACCATTAGTGGGGGCTATGTGGTTTCAGGTGAATGGTTGGTGAGATAGAGAGATAGACAGGCTGGTGGAGATTAGATAATGTTACTTTACGGGGATAGGGTTTAAAGAGGAGAGATTGTGATCTATGAAATGAGGTATCAGCCAATTGCAGAATTACAATAAGAAGGATTGAGGCAGGCAGGAATGAGACTCAGAAGTAGAAGGCATGCAGAGGATGAAAGGTAAGAAGAGGGTCACTCTGAAGAAAGAAAGGAGAGGAATCAAGCGGAAGTAAGGCAAGGTACATTTTTCATGCAGGGTCTTAGGACTATAGTGGGAGAAGGCTTTCTGAGATAGCAAGCAAGCGGTAGGTGTCGAAAGAAAGAAACATTAAACATAGTAATCCAGATCCAGGGCAGACAACTTAAACATGCGATTACAAGTGTACACGTCATTTAAGCATTTCTAGCCTGATTCACACGGGTAGACGTACACACAGGCCTGTCCTATCTCTTTACGTGCTAAGTTCTCCGCCCCAAATGCAGAGTCTCCGCACTGGTAAACTTGCTATTAACTTGGAGTTTTGTGAATACCAAAATAAAGAGTAAACTTATGCAAAAGTGTACATTTAGCTTTGTAAATTAGGCCCTAAGAGCCCTACCCTGTTGTGTGCAATTTTTGCAAGCACACACACGTGCTGCAGAAAATCTGCAATAAGAATCCTGCCGCAAACAGAATACAAACTCATCAAAAAAATAAACTCCACCCACAGCATCTAAACAGCAAAACATTAACAAATCCTAGATTGCACACTCGCACACAACTCCATGTTCGCTCACTCGCACCAGGAAAACAATTGTGAATCATTCCTGGCTTATGCAGATACCTAATTCAGAAACTAAGCAAATACACCTTTCCAAAGCACAAACACACCAATAAATAGAAATACTGAGATGACAAAGCTGTACGTTGGGTGTGTGCCCCTGTAGCATTACACCATCAGACTGCATTAGAAAAAGGGACGGTGGCTCCAAAAAGGTTACCTGTCCACAGACTCCACTGGTGGGCTACAGGGCAGACTCCAGGGTGCATTGCGCCCCAGGGTGCCTTCATTCAGCCATGTGCCCACAGCTCTACCCCTCGGTGCTGTGACCATAAAGACAAATACAAAAAAGAACAATTGATGGACAGAATGCAGAACAATGTCATACATTCATCCCAGTACAGAGATCTGGGCCTAAATCCATCGTTTTTTTGCTCCCCATGCCATTCCAGTTTGAACCCAGCCATATGCAAATCAGTCTTGACCCTGTGCCCAATGGGAACAGTCCAGCCCAAACTGCCAGGCCAGGTCTTCCATGGACTGGAACCAGGCACCCTAGGACCGGTTTCGGGGTTTCACCCCTCATCAGCCAGGATAGCTTGACTCCAGTAGAATGGAGAGAACGGGACCCACGTCTGGGCATACCCGTCCCACTCGGGTGACAAATACAAAAAGAACAACTGATGGACAGAATGCAGAACAATGTCATATATTCACCCCACTGCAGAGATCTGGGCATAAATCCTTTGTTTTTTGCTCCCCATTCCATTCCAGTTTGAACCCAGCCATATGCAAATCAGTCTTGACCCTGTGCCCAATGGGAACAGTCCAGCCCAAACTGCCAGGCCAGGTCTTCCGTGGACTGGAACCAAGCATCCTAGGACCGGTTTCGGGGTTTCACCCCTCATCAGCCAGGATAGCTTGACTCCAGTGGCATGGAGAGCATGGGACCCAAGTCTGGGCATACCCGTCCCACTCGGGTTGACAAATACAAAAAGAACAATTGATGGACAGAATGCAGAACAATGTCATACATTCACCCCAGTACAGAGATCTGGGCCTAAATCCATCGTTTTTTTGCTCCCCATGACATTCCAGTTTGAACCCAGGAATATGCAAATCAGTCTTGACCCTGTGCCCAATGGGAACAGTCCAGTCCGAACTGTCAGGCCAGGTCTTCTGTGGATTGGAACCAAGCATCCTAGGACCGGTTTCAGGGTCAAGACTGATTTGCATATGGCTGGTTCTAAACTGGTGTGGCATGGTGAGCAAAAGAACGATGGATTTAACCCAGATCTGTTGACTGGGGGTGAATGTTTTGATTTGTTCTGCATTCCGTCCATCATTTGTGTGTCTTTTGTGACCATAAAGACAGAATTCGCCCTGTTGCTGCCCTATACATGCAGATAGGGACACCATTTCTATTCATGATAGTGTAGAAGTAAGGTCCCACTGGCAAATAAAGGAGCAGCTCACAGCCAGCAGAAATGCCAGAACGCATTCTGTTTCTACTTGCTCCGCTCTAGAATGTGTGTAGAGTTTGGGAGGTTATCCTCGAGATACTGGTAAGGTGAAAGCCCAAAAACAGCCCTGGTAGTGTTACATAGTCTTCGCCACTAAGGCAGGCACTCAGTCGACCTTCTGAGGGGCCCTCTAGGTACAATGTCAGGGAGCTTGAAGGTGGATACAGTAATCTACACTTACTACAGCCGCCCTCACTCCGCCTCATCTTCGTTGGCTAATGGATGGGATATTGGGCCAAGGTAGCGCAGTGGGAGGTCACTTTGGCCTCTCAGCTTTGCAGCTCTCCGGCTGCTTGTGCAGATGGCTGCCAGACCTGCCCTATATCAGTGCCGAGCCAGGCACATGACTTAGATGCACTGTCACTGTCAGACTCCCTTCCATGGCCAGATGAGCCAGACTAGTGCATTCGGAAGAGGAGCGCCCTGGGCATGACCCATTGTTTTAGCTGGAAGGGCGTGTGAGACTGTGGCCCTGAAAGTTCTGAACTGAGCTGCTTTTTAATTGGAAGGGATGACTGCTGCTATCTCTGCAGTCATCCAATTACAAAGTAGTTCAGTTCAGCTATGAGATGCCTGCCCTAAACCAGCTACAGAAAACAGCTGTTAGAAGCGGGAGCCTCAAAAATAAAACCTACTGGGAAAGTGCCGGACTGGAGCCCGTTGCCCTCTGTGTCTTGCCACTACCTGGACACCTAAAAAAAAAGTAGAGGACAGTTGTGCTCGGATGGAGGCCCCACTTCACAATTTCATGAGGTGGTACAAGTGTGACTTTTCAAATATACGCAGCTGCTGATCTAGATGGTTAAACCAACACTATAAGTGCAGGTGCTGATACCCCCCACCCCTCCCCACCCTGGGGGTTGCGGGTCCTGCATTACCCAACTACCAAATGGAACTACAGGTCTGCCATTGCATGCACCACTTACTTAAGATATAGGTTTACTATATCTAAGGGTCACTGCACTTAAAACCTATAAGTCACCCCTATAGCAGGCCTCAACAATCCTGAAGGTAGGGTGCTTGGTTCTAAGTGAGAGGGTGCCACGGCATGAGCAGAACACCCCTGCAGCCTACAGAGTCCATTCTCCTGGGTTGTCAGTGAAGCAGCCATTTACAACATATACAGTGGCATTATGCGACCGCGTGATGACCAACTCTAAAATGGCTGAAACAAACCCTATTTTGTGAAACAAACATGTTGGAATCATACCCCCACACCGGTAACCGAGCTCTGTGAGGTCCCTGGTGTTCCCGGTACCAGCCTTCTAGTCCCGGACAGCACAAAATGGTTGCTGCTGACCAGAGACACATTTCTGCCCTCCTGCTGCTAAGCCAAGCTCGAGCAGGGAAGGCAGAACAATAGGCATCCTGTCGCAGGGAGGTGTGACCACCTCCCAGACAGGATTTAGAGTATTAGGGCTGGGTGGGTGCGCTTGGAAGCAACTGAAAGTCTGCATGAGGGGCACATTTGGTGTTCCTGTGCATAGTCCAGTTCAAACCAGTCCTGGGAGCCGTTGGCTCCTGCTCTGGCGCGAAACTGGACAAAGGACAGGGGAGTCACCTCCCCATTGTCCAGACCCTCCCCTGGGAGGGTCCATTGAATCTGTCCAAACCTCTCCCGTGGGTACTTAAGGGCTTACCTGGCTGTAGGACCCTAGATTCGACGTGTACAAGATTCTGAACCAGAAACAACTGAACTCGACCGTCTGGACACTCTGGACTTCGCTGGATTTCGTTTGGGCCCGACTTCGTCTCCCTCTCAGTCTGAAGCATCGTCTGTGCCCGTGCACCATACAGGCTCCGTGCAGGACCCGTGGAGCATCAAGGACAACCGAAGATATCTACCTTGGAGTGAAGGAGTCACTCCCCTGCATCCGCAGGCACCGCAACACTGCTGTCCGGTATGCTGACCCTGAGCTCCTACGGACTCCGAAGGCTTCAGCAACACAGGAGGTGGGTTTCTCCGTCCCTCGAGATCTGAGCTGCCCTCTCACCAAGTTTGAGGTCAGAATCCCTAGTCCCTAGTGGGGGATGCAACAGTAGCGGTTCCTGGAGGGAGTGCTGCCGGGCGGTGACGCGGGGGGGGTAGTAAACTACGGAATACGGCAGAACAGAGGTAAGTAAACAAAGAAATAAATAAAACGAATTTCATTGCGCATGCTGCATCGCCAAATGCGATGCAGCGCGCGCAACGAAATTCGTTTTATTTATTTATTTGTTTACTTACCTCTGTTCCGCCGTATTCCGTAGTTTACTACCCCCACCCTGCCCCTCCCCCGCCCCGCGTCACCGCCCGGCAGCACTCCCTCCAGGAGCCGCTACTGGGCTGCAATACCCGAACCCCTGTGCACCGCGTACATTTGCAAGTGCATATGCTTGTTGGCGTTTCCCGAACAAGTGCATTGGGCTCCGAGTAGCCCCAACCTCTGGCACCATTTCCAGGGCACGAGTCGAGGGTACATGCGGGTGGACGGCGTCCACCCACTATTTTCACGGGGTAGACACCGTCCACCCTGCCAAGAAGTTGGGCCCCACTGAAAAATATGCTGAATTCGTCCCGGTGTAATTTGTAAACACCGGGACACACTCAGCGGCACCTGCACATTGTTGTCTGCTTTCGATCCACAACAACGTGCAGGCGGGAGCGGGCTTTCTTATTTCAGACTCCTGCTGGGCCCATAACAAAGGCCGAATCTGAGGGGTCATCAGGCCTCCTTTTGTTCGAGTCTCCTGGCTGGCAGCAGTCAGGAGCCTCAAACCTAGAAGCAAATGCAGCAGAGCGGAAACAAAGGCTCACACCTTGTTAGCGCTTCACACATACTTAAGAGAGGCAGCTTTTCACTTTGTTCAGGCTCTGTTTAGGAGAAATATGCATCCACGGTAAGAATGTCAGATGTGTTGGTCTTTCCCAGTATTTACACAAAATAAATGTAATTTACATAGTGCTTACTACCCCTGAGGAGGCGTTGAAATAATTTAAGTACCACTATTTTTTCTTTTAAAGCACTATGTGTAGAGGAAGTTTACGCTGACAAAAGACAACATTGTTTTATGTGTAGCTTACAAAAGTGTGAATCTTCTGCCTAAATCAGGAGGGTTTCCCTATATACTCTAAATGGGCTCCAATGTACTCATGATAGACATGTTAAACATATATGTGAGGGCTTAAGATCTGATGTCACTTCTTATGATGCCACTTACTGTGATGTCACCCGCCGTGATGTCACACGCCGCAATGTCACGCACCGTGATGTCACACACCGTGATGTCACGCGCCGCAATGTCACGCGACGTGATGTCACGCACTGTGATGCCACTTGCATTCTGATTAACTAGGTTAGTCCCCCCACTTCTTTTTTTAGGACTTGTGCCCTGACCATTACCCACCAAGAACTCCGGCCTCCTCGCACCGAGTGCTCCGTGGGCTGTTGTTTGGTGAAATCGCTTGAGGTCCTCTCGCGAGTCCTGTGCCTCCGGCCTGTGGATCCACTTGAGAGTCAACTTTGCTTTTCTTGAACTCCCCTGGTTGCTCCAGGCCTGCCCTGACTCCCCTTGCTGTGGTGAGTCTCCTGGATCTTGCTGGTCCGAACCGTATCCATCCTTGACCTTCTGCGTGGGTTGCCGTTGCCAAGGCTTGTTTGTGCTCCCACCGGACACCGCCCCCTCAGCACTCGACATCCTTCGTGGGACAACTCGTATCCGGCTCCTGGTCGTCCTCGACGTCTCCTTGTCCCCGTAGGTGCAGAGTCAAGGACTCCCTCAACACACCTGAAGCACCCGACATCGGTGGGCATTCGTGTACCGAGCCCCTGGTCACTCCTGAGTGACTCAGACTCTGTCCCCTCTGCTTTCAGGTACTCTTCAACAAGAATCCACCTTTGGATTCCAACGGACACTTTTCTTCCTTCCAGCAGCGGCTCTTCTACAAAGTCCTCCATAGGGTTCGACGGTGGTTTCCGACGCCACTTCAGACCTATGCACCCGGCTTCCCTGGGATAGGTAACTTGGGTACCTCGGTATCCACGGGTGGGGTGGCTCTCCAACCTCCTATCTTCCACGGGGTTTCTTCGAAGTCCACTGGGTAGGGTCCTTAAACTCAAAAATTTCAACCGCGACTTTCCCATAGAATTGTACGGAGCACGCGGTCGTGTTCCCACACTGCACCCGTCCTCCATGGGGTCCCTATCTACTCACCTTGGGTGGTTCCTTGGGGTCCCAGCGATTCTACGTCTTCTCAACACTGTCTTGACTGGAGTCGTGGTTCTTATACCACTTTCTTAGTATATGGTTTGGTCCCCCCCTGGGGCCCACTGTGTATTAGTGCTATTTACTGTCATTTCTGTGCTTAAGTATTGTGTGCTTTGTGATTATCTCCGTGTAGGAGATACTGTGTGGTACTAGATACATATTTTTATAACTACTGTGTGGTTCTCCTTTCATTTAACCAATACGATAAAGTTGCATTCTGGTAAAACAAGCTGCTTAACATTCCTTCAAGACTAAGCCTGAAGGCTGCTCTCCACAGCTACCACTTGGATAGCTTTCTAAGGTTATCTTTGACCTCTTAAATCACCATAAGGGTTGTTTGGACTGGTGCTGGGTGCCCACTTTAAATAGTGGACAGCATTTACCAGGCCAACTTCTCACAGTAACATACCCAAGTGCCCATTCCAGACCACTGGTTCTAAAAGCCCAAGTTTCAACAACATACACAGATTGTGGTAGCCCTCAAAGCAGCACAGAACGTTTCACTGGAGTGAGTCTTCATCAAGGCTGCCCCAGAGCATTGAGCACTAATCATTATCATACTCAATGGTAAGGAGGTTTGGGGGGCTGCTGATAGTAACCTGGACTAAGGAACGGGATATGATCTTTCCTTCTTTGGGACAGTAGAGACTGCCTGGAAAAAGAGGGATCCTGTCCACATATTGCTGGCCTGCTCAGCTGCTTAGACGGCCTCAACCAACCAATGTACAGGCAGCACAAAACAGCATAAATACATGTAAAGTGGGCAGCATGGTTCAGCTAAGGAGCGGGGCAACGAAGGAGGATGTTCCTACAGCCTATAGTTTTTGAGATGCCGGTTGGGGGGGGGGGGGGTGGCAGGTAACTTGAAAAAAGCAGTTCCTCGACAACAAAAATTAGACTCTCAGCTCATGCCGCGTGGTAAAGTCTTGCTCCAGATCCCACACTGGCCCCCCTAAGGGCATCCTACACGCTGCAGCACATATCACCCAAGACCTGAAGAAATATGAGTACATCGCTCCCATCCCGGCGAAACTCCACCTGATCCCCCTTTCAACCCCCACAATCTTAAAAACCAGCTGCATCATTTACAAAGCCATCACAACCAACAGCCCAGCTTATCTTGCAGACAAGCTCGTGATCTCTGGCTCTCAGCACACCCGCAGCCAGGCCACCACCATCAGACTCCAAACTGGGAAGCATGAAAAAGAACAATCAATATAGTAGGCTTTTCCGTCTCTGAACGCAGGATCAGGAACAAGGTTCCTGCATCCATCAGGTCCGCCCCAACGCTGCTCCAATTTAGAAAGAGTTGAAGACTCATTTCCTTAAAGAAACCCCTTATCCCAGTACAGTAAGAGTTCGCTTCTGCTCCCAGAACTCAGCTACCTCTCCTGTCACTCTGTAACGGTATGCTTGCCTCTGGTCCTGTTTAGTTCTCGGCTGCCATTTGGGTAGGTTCAAGCTATACAAATACCAGTTATATACATACGTACATACCAGCAAGAGGTCCCCTTCGCAGGGCGCTGATCACACCCGCAAAGTGAACGTTTGCAGGGTGAAGTGAGAATGATGACTTGGGGCGCTGGTTATGAGGCGAGTAAGGATTCAAAAAGCCATAGGGGCATTCAGTCTTCTCCAGTAATCGATGAAGTCCGAATGTTACCATGAATGCGTCTTAAGTGCCTCTTTTATGTGGCGCTGCATTCACTGGGGCCCTTTGACACTACCCAGGTAGGTGGTCCTACTTATTACAGTGCGTTGAAGATGCGTCATTCAGTGCTAGGGGGGCCAAGATTAACTGTGGCTGTCGGCTCAGCATCACAGCCCATGACACAAGCCCCTTCTGTAACACTTGCGTCAATCAGAGATGAAGGGTGTCAGTGTGAGACAGACTCGAAGTCACAAGGACAGGGATGCCGACCACCTCCTCTGGTGGCTGTCACTGCTCGCAGACATGGCTTCCTTGGACTGGGCCAAGCTTTCAGCGCCTGTTAGAGGCTCCCAGCTCTGTTCTGTGGCCTTCAAAGAGAGAGCTGAGGCAGTCGGAGGTGTGGAGGGGCGTGAGGGGGTCTGCTGGCACTGACGGTGAAGGGTTCACAGCGGCGGTGGTGGCAGGAGCAGCTACAAACCACACAAAAACAGGCAGCCCAGGCCCAGCTAATGAAACACGAGGTGTCTGCGGAGGGCTGGGGCCGCCGCCAGCTGCCTTTTCTCATATCCTCCGGGTTTTATGAGCTGGCACCCGGCCTGGCTGCAGGCCATATTTACAAGCCTGGCTTTTCATTCAGAGCAGAGGCAGGAGTGAGGTGGGCGGCGTATCAGTGAGTGCGCAACGGTGGTGTTCAGTACAGAGTCTAATATGTAAAAAGTCTCTTTCCACGTTGATGTCACACACAGAACCTTGTTTACAGATTGTCAGGAGGTGTGAAAAATATGCATCTTAAAGACACATCATTTACTACATCAGGAAATACAGTATTACTGCAAGTACTCCAAAGGTCTCGAAATGAGGGCGACAGAGATGCTTGCTGAAAGATCCTAGAACAATCTGAACAGAGGTTGTCAAGCCCGAGCAGTGGGATGAAACTTTAGTGTGGAAACTCCCTTCTCACCTTAAGCAGGCCCAGGCAAGACAGAACTCAACTTGTGTTTTGCAGATGTTTTTGGCCAAAGAATGAGTACATTTGCTCTTCCGTCCATCTATGTCCCCAGCAGCCGGGTGCCAGCACTATATGTGCCGTGGACCCTCCGCAGCGTGAGAGGCCATATGATGAATGAGCACAGATTAGAATTAAGTAGTCATTGATTGAATGCAGCCTGGAAATGATTAGGATGACTCCGAGAAAGAGCCAAAGGAATTCTAAGTAATAAACGTGCTATTTTGTATTTATTGTAATTATAAAATAAAGATACAGACTGCTCCTTCCCTGGTGTACCAGAAGAAATCATTGGCATTATTTCTGGATGGAATTCTTAAATTATTTTAAGAGAAGGTTGCTGTTTTAGCTAATGCTTCTATGGGACTTAATACAAGAGAATGAATTCTGAGGCAAGAGCAGTTACATCCATTAACTGATGTTCGGTTTTTATCTTACATGCTTCTTGTAAATGGTTTTGTTTACCTAAGCAATATAGATACTGAACACTTTAAGCTGCTGGGGAATTCTGGAATAAAAGGAGGTTGATGTATAAAATGAAGAGAGTGTAAGGTTCCCTCAGAGTGAACGTTCTAAGCCGAAAGGTAAGAGTGCACCGAGTGCCTGGTCCTGGCAGCCACTGGGTGCCACGACAAACAGATCTAACAGTGGGCGAGCTGCTCTTTGCTTGTCCTAGCCACAGGAGACCTGTTTGGCACCACCTGAGCAGGGCCTGTTGTCAGCATGCAGCATGTACGTGGGGAATTGGCTGGGCGGTGAGGGGTGGGCAGAGAGTCTGTCTGAAGAGAGAGTGTGCCCTGGAGCCACAGGAGACCTGTTTGGCACCACCTGAGCAGGGCCTGTTGTCAGCATGCAGCATGTACGTGGGGAATTGGCTTGGCGGTGAGGGGTGGGCAGAGAGTCTGTCTGAAGAGAGAGTGTGCCCTGGAGCCACAGGAGACCTGTTTGGGACCACGCCCGAGCAGGGCCTGTTGTCAGCAAGCAGGATGCACGTGGGGGGTCAGCTGGGTGGTGAGGGGTGTGCAGAGAGTCTGTCTGAAGACAGAGTGTGCCCTGGAGCCACAGGAGACCTGTTTGGGACCACCCCGAGCAGGGCCTGTTGTCAGCATGCAGGGTGCACGTGGGGGGTCAGCTGGGTGGTGACGGGTGTCTGAAGACAGGGTGTGCCCTGGAGCCACTGGAAACCTGTTTGGGACCACGCCCGAGCAGGGCCTGTTGTCAGCATGCAGGGTGCACGTGGGGGGTCAGCTGGGTGGTGAGGGGTGTCTGAAGACAGGGTGTGCCCTGGAGCTACAGGAAACCTGTTTGACACCACCCCAAGTAGGGCCTATTGTCAGCATGCAGGATGCACGTGGGGGATCAGCTGGGTGGTGAGGGGTTGTTGCAGGGATTCTGCACATACACAGAAATATGCGTAGGAATACAGGACCTCGGTGTATAGGGGCTATGCCTTCCTACCGCCTAAGTACCCACAATCCCAGGACCGACTAGCTATAGTGTCTCACTCGCTCTCCTAAATAATCACGAAGATGCAAATGATTAGACACCCCAGAACACAACACTCCCGGATCTCTCAGGAATCGCGGTAACAAGACACACCTTTTTGCTCCCTCACTCGTATATGTCCACAATAGGAATTGAACGAGACACAAATAAAGTTTAAAACGTTTATTTTAACTATTGTGCTCTAAAGCGCAGTATACGAGCCACAACCAGCAGCAAAATGCATAATATCAATACAGTTAGCATTGTAGCGAGGCCATATATCATAAAGGGAGATGTCATGATATAAAGACAGTGGATAAAGGACTATAAGGCCTAACCACCCTCCCCTTGGTAAGAAGTTGTATTAATATATAATAGAATATCTCTGGGCTTTGTCAGCAGACCCCATACCTTAGTGCCTAGATGGTATATCTACATCATGGGTGCTGAGGGGTGTGCAGAGAGTCCGTCTGAAGGCAGAGTGTGCCCTTGAGCCACAGGAGACCTGTTTGACACCACCCCCAGCAGGGCCTGTTGTCAGCATGCAGGATGTACGTGGGGGGTCAGCTGGGTGGTGAGGGGTGTCTGAAGACAGGGTGTGCCCTGGAGCTACAGGAAACCTGTTTGACACCACCCCAAGTAGGGCCTATTGTCAGCATGCAGGATGTACGTGGGGGGTCAGCTGGGTGGTGAGGGGTATGCAGAGAGTCTGTCTGAAGACAGGGTGTGCCCTGGAGCCACAGGAGCCCTGTTTGACACCACCCCCAGCAGGGCCTGTTCCCAGGATGCACTTGGGGGATCAGCTGGGTGCTGAGGGGTGTCTGAAGACAGAGTGTGCCCTGGACAGACCTGTGAGAGCCTCTGAGAGGAGCCTTCACGTTGCTGGTGCATTGTAGCTCCTCTGGATGTTTATCCTCTGAGAGACTCCAGGATGGGTCCTCCACGGCCAGGACCGGAACCACTGGCAGAGTAAGAGCTGAACAGCTAGCACTAGGCTTATCTTGCTCCGCTGGAGGATGATCCGCTGGGGTGGCTGCCCCCGCTCCCCCCCCCCACCCCCCTCCGACCAGGATAGGGTTAGTGACTTTGGTGGAGAAAAATACCATCGATTTGTCATGTTTGGAGATCTTGGTAGGACCAGCAGCTGCTCTGTCAAGATGTTTTTTGTGTAAAATAACTTGTATTTTCCTGCAGCTCTGCATCTTTTTACTTTAAAAGTCGTTTATGAATAGAGTAGGCAGCAGCTCTTGGATTGGCTGTTTTAGGTTTAAAGGGAATATTGTAGCCTTTGTTGATTTTTCCGCTTTCCTTTTACCAACCTTTACATAAAAATACCAGCCATATCAGTAAACTGATCGCCTGCTGCAACCCTATGCTCGGCTCCGATGGTCTGGTGCACACTGTGATGGAATGTCTGAAGGCATCATATATGTCTAAGCCACCAATGATGGGGGTGAGTGTACCACCTGGGAAGCCCCCTTCCTTTGGCCACAATGCTTGTTTTGTCCCTACAAGACCCCGCAGCAGCAGGGTCAAGATATAGAGAATCCAAGACCAGTCCCTTAGGTGGTCACCCTAAGTAGGGGGTCACTAAAGCTAGTCATCCTTAGAGTAGACCCGCTGGCCCTTGCAGCGTTTCAATGTCACGAGTGTTTAACCCTCTTGGGCAGGTAGAGATTCCAGCAAGGGACCCGCTGCAACACGAAGATGAGTAGCTTAGGTGGGAAAGTACGACAGTCTATGGGGTCAGGAGAGCATGGTACACTAATGGGGTCCTGGAGTAACTTAACTCCAGTCTAGTTAATAATACGTAGAAGGTTTAGATTTGTTCCTTTGAACCTGGATAGGCTTAATCTTCTCCGACAGAGATCTCCTACAGTAAAGTACGTCTTTCATAATTTGCACATCATACAGTATGCTTGATATAATTATCTCTTTAGGAGGCAGCTATGTATAATGGAAGAATTTTGTGTTGTATTGTATGTAAAGTATGTCTTTTTTAATTTGTCTGTGCATTTTTGTGGACCTCCGTAGGAGTTCCATATCAAAATAAATAAATAAATTGGAATTGGAGATCTCCTACAGCGTCTACCTTTGGAGTGCAATTTGGATTCTGAACACGTGTGTGTGTGCGCATGTGTGTGTGGGCATGCCCCCAAATAAAGAAGCTTGGCCCTCAATGACACATGTGATTATGCAGGGGGAGCAAGGAAGATACAGCTCCTTGTACCATTACCTTCATTCCAATCAGGAGCCTCTTGAGGGTATCGATGGCTACAGAGGAGTCTATATCCCATTAATGACCTTTTTATATGCTAAACGTTGCTGAGGAATGCTTTTTCTACAGTTTCTTCTCAATTATCAGCTTTTGGAAACATTTCTGTGCTTGGTGGAAGACCATAAACTGTGCCTATAGATACAGCATGATCACCTGGCACACATTTTGCCCTCACCCTTTTTCCCTACCGTGAAAGCCTCAGCTCATTTTGAGAGTTGCCTTGTTTAAACCAAACAGTAGCCTTTGCCTGGGGTGATAGTGCATGCTGGTAATACAGAGAGAGAAGCACATGGTTGATGGAAGCATTCTACTTACTACTGATGAGAAAGTTTTCTTTGCTCTTTTTACTGATGTGTCTTCCACCTTGGAGTTATTTACAAAGAGAGACGCACTGGAAGGTTGGGACCTCTTAGGCGTGGACAAGTGTTTGCAGCAAGTGGATCATAAAGAACTGCTGTGCGTGGCTCTGGGGGAAGAGTGCATTGAGTTAAGGCTGCTTCCCAGGTGGCTGCTTTGCAGAACTCTGTGGAGAAAAGGAGAAACTATTTTCTGGAAATCCGCACTTCATGCATGAGATTTGTTGAACATCTCAATGTCATCACGGTGTTAGAATCGGGCAATAATCTCCTCTATCTGTCAGATGGATTGACAAGAGCCTGACAGTAAGATCTATGTCACTTCCTGTATCTTTCACAATAATTAGCGCATCTGAGCTCACTAGAATAACACATTCAATCAACAGTAGAGATGAAGTATTTATTCTAGAATTCTTGGAAGAGCTCCAAGCCAACGTGTGTTTTATCCTAATGCCTCCAACTTCGATTACATGCAAATAAAACACAATTTCATACAAATGACTATAGATGTTAAACAAGAAGTGGAAAAGCCACTAGGTTTTGCCTCTGCGAAATCTACTGGTTTTGCACAGCATGATGCTGCTGTGCAATGTGAGTAAAATCAGTGAGGGGGAGGGGGCAGTTTAAGGAGCATGATGGCAGGCGTGTGGGGGGAACAAAACAGACGGGGTGGGTGTGAAAACGGACAGAGCGGGGCTGAAACCACTACACGGCCCAGCGTCGAGGGCAGGGCCACAGCTCAGCTTCTTTCTCGAAGGTTCTGGAGACCTGCAGGGCCAAAGGCAGCTTTGTGGTGCTTCATCTGGTGCGCCATCACTACACAATGAAGCCCCAGGCCAAATTCTCCATTTCCTTGCGGCGGATGGGCTGCAGCAGCCAACTGCAGTAAACCCATTTAAATATGGCAGTAGTTGTAGACTGTGTCTGTTTTATAGAGTTGATATAGCGCAAACTCGACCCAAAGGTATTGGAGCGCTTCACATGAGCACCAGATACTTTACACAACTTAGATTTCCCCGTTTCTATTCCAAAACATTATCGTTGTGCTAACTTATTGAAATGACAGAAAACCATGAAACTTATTCCAAACAAGACTAAAGGACAGTTGGGGGGGGGGGGGGTGCTATGGGGCAGGCAAGCAACGAAAGGAAAAGCAGTGACAGGGTAGGGGGAGGGTAGATCTATGGACAGGGCAATCCACGGGAAGTGAGAGAGGGCAATCAGCAACGGGAGGGAGGTAGTGGAAGGGAACAGGGCAAGCAGCAACAATGTGAGCGTGGTGAGAGGGTCGGGTAGAAAAACGATGCACTCTGATGGAGAACTTCTCTGCAAAATAAAAAAAATACCTTTGCAGGCACAGGCAGGAAGCAGTACTTGGTCCAGGCTCCATGCCAGGGACACAAACAAAGGCCCAGGAGGAAGCCAGAGGCAAGGAGGAGGCACTTTCCAATGGTGGGAGCTAACCAAAGGTAAGCAATGGTAGAGCTCTAAGCCCTTTAAAGGTTTTATTTTTCATTACAAGAGATTTTGTAAGCACAGGGCACGTGCTGTGCAGGAAAAACATAAAAATGACTACCCAGCCAGCAATCCTAATTCTCCTGTCCTGTCCTCTTCTTTTCTTCCTAGTCATCCTTTCCTGTCCATCTGATCTCTATGCTCACACTAACTCATTCTCTCTTTCAATTTCTCTTTCTCTCGATTTTTCAAATGCTTTTTGTTTATTCACGTACTTTTATATCCTTTCATTTAATTTTCCCTTTTACTCACTCCATATCTCTTCTATCCTGCCTCTTCTTTGCTCAGGGGTGTAAGTAAGGCCCTACAAGTCCATGGGCAACTCGGGGGTCCCCACCATTCAGTGGTTCCCACTAAGCCTAAGACGTGTGCATATCTCTGAGATGCTCCGATCTCTGGGACCATTCACATGTTGCAGGGGGGGTCACATCATTTTAAGTTACACCACTGCGGACAACCTCCCTCATCAATCCCCGCAGACTCCACTTTCTAGAGGATGCTGCAGAAGTAATAGTATCTTAATCTTCTGTTGAATATGAATAACAAGATCAAATAATACTATTAACAATGAAAACAGGCTCAAGTCGGCTTCAGGGATGGTGGCTTTGGACTGACCAGCTAACTCCAGCCAGGTCATTACGGACACTGTCTCCAGTCCTGAGCCTTTCACCTACAATTAATGCTTTTAGGTGTGTGAGTCGAATTAGTTCCATAGATGAAAGAAAAAAAGACTACTACACAGTAGCGGCCGACACAGATAAAAAGTGGTGGGCAGGTGTAGGGGGCACAGGGGGAGTGCGGGGAGTAGGAGCGTGGAGGGGGTTTAATAATAAATAAATAAAACGTACTTGATGCTGCCGGCCATCTCGCGTATCGGTGCTCCTCTGCTTCCTGCTCCCAGCAGCCCCTGGGACAGCATCAGAGACTCCTCATTGAATCCCCACGCTGCCCTCATGCTATATTACCAAGCATGAGAGTAGCATGCGGATTGGCCCCAGTGGGCTAGTTTAACGCTCGCTCAGGCACAGGGAGTCCATGCCGTTTCTCCAACCCAGCTGTGCAATACAGCTGGGTTGAAGAAACCTAACTGCGTATGTCTATTTGGCCGGCCTAAGACGGCTGGCCAAACTGACATGCGCAGTTAGCAGTGCACATCACTCCACCCCATCTTCCATGGCCCGGCCCCTCCCTACACACGCTGGCTCAGCCAGGAGCTGAAAAATAAAACAATAATAAAATATTGTTTTATTTTTCAGCTACTGGCTCTGAGCCAGTGGGGCGACGCTCCTCCGCCATAGTGGAGGAGCCGCTGCTGCTACCACACCCAGAATGCATTGGGTTGTCACACATAAGTATTGAATTGGAATCAGTGTCAGTAATGACCTAGAGAGGTGTGGACACCCTAGGTACCTCTCTTGCTTGCAGTCTCGTGGGGTTTAGTCTCCTTTAAGATCTTGCTACCACACTAGTTTAACTAAAACCCTCAGAGTCTAATCTAATCCTTAAAACACTCTGAATCATGTTTCACAAAAACCCATTTAGAAAACAACCAGGAATGAGTTGCACTGTCTTTCGTAAACAACCGTGGTGCAGATGGGGCATTTCTAGATCACAGATGAGAATTTAGTGCAGTTAAAGTGTGCGATTGAAGCCTGACCCCGCTCAGATGAAGTGCTGGTATCTGTCCATGGGCTCAGGACAAAGCAATATCTGCAATGAGGCACTGGGGCCTGATTTCCTTCTTCCAGATGTTGTGCCGTAATGCAGTGAACCCTTCTTGAGCTAGGTCCATCACAGATGTGCACAACACTAAATTTCCTTGATACAGACAAAAGGGCCATGGGCTTCTTCAGATATGTATAGGATGCGCCAACGCGATAAAGTACTAGATCGTCAAGAATTGGCCTGCCCCATTGCGCAGGTTGTCTAGTTAACAAAGATGACGTACAACTGGGAAGGCTGTCAGCAGTATCCACAGCTGCTTCGCCTCTCCGCCAAAGAGTTGTTCCTTCATTGGTCCCCTGGAAGAGGAATGGTGGTTTGCTCTCGCCTGCCGACCTTGTTCCACCTTTGCAGACGTGGACCAAAGGACGCGTCTCAAAGGGCCTGGGCTGGGAATTTCAGCAGGGAGAGGGAAATGGGAAAGTTACTTACTTGTAATCCTGTTTCTTCACAATGTCTTTGCATAGATGGAAGAATATCTGTCTAGGTGCAGGATCCTAAACACATTTTAAATACGTGACCTTTTAGTTTAAAAAAAGGTTTTTCTTTAAAACAAGCTCAATACGAATCAAAAGCAATCACCATGTAATCGAAAAGGAAAAAAATACATAGATTGTCCTATATATTTACAAACAGAACTCCTAACATTTCCCCTTTAAGGATCCTAGAAGCTGCGGTGTCCAGCAATTCACACATTGTCAATTACACAGCTTTTTTTGGATGGGCAAGCTGGAATAAGGATCAACTGGCCCAAAATGCATAGGGGGTGATTTAAAGTTTGGTGCACAAGGTTCTCCATCACAAACGTAAAGGAGTACCCTGTCCACCAAACAGGTGGTAAGCCCGCCATATATAGGATCGGGAGGACCATTAACTTTCCTTCCACAGAGCCCACGTTAGATCTGTCGGCAGAAATCTACCTCTGACGACCTATTTAGAGTGGACAGTCGATGGGTGGATTTTTTTTCTGTCCGCCACCACCAGGAAAACCCCTGGCAGTGATGGACAGAAGAACAAGTTACTTACTTTAAGTGACAACCTTTCTGCTGTATACTCTTTTGAACCGCAGATTCATCACCTTGCGAATATTCCCCAGGTGTCAGACTGGTGCCGGAAACTTTAAAACAGTACTCCTGCGCGCTAGTAGGTGGCATCGTATGCCTTCACACCGATGCCGTCCTACTCTGGAAGTGACAATCGGAGTCACATATAAGCACCACCAATGTGTGCTGCCGTCAGTTGCTTTCTTAGGCTGTCACACCCTCAGACACAGATCCCATCAGCAGACTGGCATGATCAATGTGCAGATCTCTAACATTGGGACCTTTTCAGACAGAAAAATAGTCCACTTCAGATAACGGAGAGGTAGCAGGTTTGGTGAGGCATCTGCAGTTTGATAGAGTATCCACCAGTAAGATTATTATCAAAGGTAAGTTACTTGTTCTTCTGACGCATGCAGATTCCTTACCTTGTAAATATATGCCATAGCAGTACCTACCGAGGTAGTGCGTCTGCTCAGACCAAAATGTTTTGCAGAACCGAGTGGGCAAAATCCGTCTCTCAACGGACCTGACTGTTGAGCCAGTAGTGCTTCGTGAACGTATGAACCGACATTCGCAGACTAGCCTAACTAAAATCCAGGACTGGCACTTCACGTGCCTACGCAGCAGTAGTAGCGTTGGCTCTGGTGGAGTGAGCCTGTAAGCCTTCCAGGGGCTGTTTCTTAGCTAGTGCATAGCAGATACTGATGCACAGAACAATCCCTCAGGAGACGATCTGTTTTTACGCTGCTTTGCCGTTCTTTGTTCCAGAGAACCCTACAATGAGCTGATCGTAAAACATATGTTATTTAGTGCGATCTCTATAAAACCTTAGTGCACTCTTAGGGTCCAAACAATGGAGTTTCTCTTGTTCTTTAGAAGGATAAGGTGGAGCAAAGAATACTGGAAGGGAGAAAGCCTGTGTGACGTGAACTGTAGTGACCACTTATGGAAGGAAGGAAACTGGATCCTCAACACCAACTTATCTGGGATTAATGTTGTATAAAGTGAGTTGACAGAAAAAGTCTGCAGCTCTCACACTCCTAGCCGATGTTATGCCAATAAGACAGAATGTTTTCAACGTCAGAAGCCTTAATGGACAAAGAGCATTTGCTCAAAAGGGGTGCACATCAAAAAGTCAAAACTAAGCCCAAGTCCCACTGTGGCTTCACAAAGGGTATCAATGGAAACAAGTGTTTCAAACCCTTCAAAAATCTCATTTCAAACATGTAGGAGGCTGGCTTAGTATATGATGCACACTTATTTAAGTGAAGCACCTTGCACTAATCCAGACAACCCTAGTGGTGATTTTAGTGGTCTTAGAAAGCTCTCTAAGTGGTAGCTGTGGAGAGCAGCCTTCAGGCTTATCCAGAATGAGTGTTAAGCAGCTTGTTTTACCAGATCTCATCATTTAGCGTACGTTAAACGAAAAAGAACCACACAGTGTATATATAAAAATAAGTCTATTTATTACACAACACTTACTAACACATTGGTATATCTCCTACCCGGATATATCAACGCAAATAAATACACAACAATACTTCGATTGCAAATAGGTAAGTAGGCCCAATACACAGTGGTGTCCAGCGGAAGATCAAACCATATACTAAGAAACTGGAATGTGAACTGCGAATAGTCAGGACTTGGACCAGGAGACTCAGAAGAGCTGGGGACACAAGGAACCACCAAAGTTAAGTACCCAGGAACCCCACGGAGGCTGTGTGCAGAGTGAAAACACAGCTACGTAATCAATAGAAGTCAACGGGAAACTCACGCTTGCAGTTTTAAAGAAGAAGGACCCTTCCCAGTGGACCCTGAGGAAGAACGGTGGAAGACAGAAGGTTGGAGAGTCACCCCATCCGTGGATATCCCAGGAACCAGGATACCTACACCAGGGAAGCCGGGTGCATAGGTGCGAAGTGACGTCGGAAACCGCCGTAGACCACAATGGAGGACTTCAGTAAAGATGCCGCTGGCGAAGATGGTGCAAGAGTTCAGTGGAATCCAAGGGTGGATTCTTGAAGAGGAGAACCTGCAAGCAGAGGGGACAGAGTCTATGACACCCGGAGGTGACCAGGAGGCATGGAAGAGCAAGGCCCACCGATGTCGGAAAATGCAGGAGTGATGACGGTGACCTTGTCGCTGCAGCTGTGAGGACCAGGTGATGCTGAGGAAGACCAGAAACCGTGCACGAGCTGCCCCACATTGGGAGTCGAGAACCAGGGGGTCGGTGTCCGGCGGGTGCACCAACAAGCCTTGGCAGCTACAACAGGCGTGGGGAACAATGAAAGAGCAACGTTGGGACCAGCAAGGTCCAAGGGACTTGCCAAGAGCAGGCGAGTCGGAGCAGGCCCCGAGCAAGCAGGGGAGCCCACTCAAGCAGGAGAAGACCCTCGAGAGGACCCACAGGCCAAAGGCACAGGAGTCGCAAGAGGACCCTGAGCAGCCACCAAAGATGAAGGCCCACGATGCAGAGGATGCGGTGAGGAATATGATCTTAGCAGGAAGAGATGCTGAAGGCTGGAGCTTCTTGTAGCCCGAAGATCTCTGGAGTGCAGAGCAAACAAGCCTTGGCAACAGCAAATCGACACAGTACACAGGGGTTTGGTCCTAGCAGTTCGAACGAGGGATACTGGCCTCAAAATTGCAGAGAGGACAGGTCAGGCTTCGAGGGAGTTGCAGAACTATCACCTGGGTTGCTGAGCCTTTCGAAGTCCGTGGGACGTCAGGAGCAGCAGACCAGTCAGCTTTGTTGCGGTGCCTACAGATGCAGGGGAGTGACTCCTTCACTCCAAGGGAGATTACTTCGGGTATCCTTGATGCCACAGGTCTGTTGAAGCTCCTGGAAGAAGCACAGACACAGATGATATTGGTCCTCTTGTAAGGTACTGTCTATGAACTACTGTACATTCTGAATAACTTCCTTCCCACCATTACAGAAGGGGTCTTGGGAAGTCCTGAACTGTGTAAATAGAGGCAGAAGAATTTTTGCAGAACAGCGAGACCAGGAGCAGCAGGAGTCTTCCTTGATGCAGCCTCGGTTCCAGGTGAAGTCCAAGTGTCCAGACGGTCGAAGAGTGACGTAGTTTCAGGCATGAATCTTGTCCCACGACGAATCTGAGGACCCACCCACAGGTAAGCCCTTTTATACACTAAGAAAAGGGGTTAGGACAACTCAGGGGTCCCTCTCAGAGAAGGGGCTGGACAGAGGGGAGGATACTCCCATGTCCTTTGTCCAGTTTCGCACCAGAGCAGGAGCCAAGGGCTCTCTGAAGTGCCTCAAACCGGAGTATGCAAGGAGGGCACCAAATGTGCCCTTCAAAGCAGTCTGGTGGCGCTGGAAAGTGCCCCCACCCCAGCCCAATACACTAAGTCCTGTCTGGGAGGTGGTCACACCTCCCTGTGACAGGAAACCTATTGTTCTACCTTTCTCTGCTCGAGCTCAGCTAAGCAACTGGAGGGCAGAATCGAGTCTGTTGTCGGCAGCAGCACTTGCTTGCTAGCAGACCCTGAAAGGCTATTCCCGGGAGTACTGGGGTTTTCCCAGAGGAGCCCCCCAGTGCATGGAATCACACCTCCAACACCAGTAATGATGTTGGGGTATGATTCCAACATGTTTGATACCAAACATGCCCAGGTTCGGCACAGCCACTATATTGTTAGCCATTGTGTAATGACGGATGGCCACTATCTTTATCAAAATGGTTCACTGCCCTTACAAAGCCTAGAGAATCGACTCTGGGGTTTGTAGGGCTGTCCTGCTCATGTCGGGGCACCCACACACTTATAACCGAGCACCATGCCTTCAGGATTGAAAGGCCTGCCATAGGGGTGACTTATAGGTTTTAAGTGTAGTGACCACAGATATAAGAAAACTTATATCTGTTGTAAGTGGTGCTAGCACCAGCTTACACAGGCTGCAATGGCAGGCCTGTAGTCACAGTTTGAGTGGTCTCTCATGGGTGACACAATAGATGATGCAGCCCATAGGAGACCCCTGGTGCACCTATGTCCTGGGTACCTTAGTACCATATACTAGGGACTTATAGGCTACACCAGTAGCCAATTGTGGAGGTACAAAAGTATTTATCAAGTCAAATTTAGGGAGGAAGCACAGTGACTGGGGTCCTGATTAGCAGGATCCCAGTCAGACTAGTTTAAAAAAAAACATACTGACACCAGCAAAAAGTGGGGGTAACCATGAAAGCAGATCCTACTTTCCTACAAAACCCTTCAAAAATCTCATCACAACAGGTCCTTGATCCGTCACAAATAAAGAAGGCTAAATGGCAATGGCAAAAAAGCAGAAATAGCTGATAAATAGCCTTTAACAGTGCCTAAAGCAAGTCCTTGGTGGGCAGGAACAAAACAAACAAGAAAATGTTAGATAACTTGGCTTGCAGTGAGTCAATATTTCCAGTGCCACATTAAGCCACACATTTATCCCAACGACTGATGTGCATCAATTTTGTTTGGGGACACCTCACCACCAAGATGACATCAGTAAACTTAGTATGAAGGTCGAAGTAGGTCAACTGCCGCTGCACAGTCTCCAGGCATGAAAATGCAATTTGCACAGGCCTAGGTGACAGATGATCCTCCTGAAGCGGCACTTGATCAGAGGACAGAAGCTCATGGCCAGGAATCCTGGGTACCACACTCTCCTGACTTAATCCAGTGTCAGTAGAATGACTTGGGCCTGATCATTCCTGATTTTCTTCAGAATTGTAGGCAGGGGAGGCAGCAGTGGGAAGGCATACAGCTGTTCCAAGCTCCACTCAAGACGGAATGCGTCTCAGCGAGTCGCCTTGGACATTCCAAAGTGCAAAAGGGCTGACATTGTGTGTTCTTGGCAGTAGCGAAGAGATCGAGCCAAGGTTCTCCCCATTGATGGAAGACACCCTGAGCCACCTCCGGGTGTAACCGTCATTCACGAGCCAATATGCATCGGTGGCTGAGTTTGTCCACACTGGCGTTTAGCGATTCTGCCAGGTGATTCACAACCAGAGAAATTTAATTAGAGTACAGCCACTTCCAGAGGTGCAGGGCCTCCTGGCACACGACCCAAGACCACACCCCGCTCTGCTTGCTGCAGAGGCACATAGAAGTGGAGTGGTCTGTGAGCACCTGCACCAGCCATCCTCTGGTGGTGGACAGGAAGGCCTTCAATACTAAGTCAATTGCCCTCAACGCCAACAAACGGATGTGGAATTGAACCTCTGCTGGAGACCAGAGGTCTATCTCCACCTCTCTCAGATGGTCTCCCGAACCCAGAAGTGATGCACTTGTTGCCACTATCAAATTTGGGTGGAAAGGGCTAGGGTTGTACTACTGACCCAATCGCGGTCCATTAACCAACGCTACAGATCTTTTTCAGTTTCCCCCGAAGCCTAGATACAATCCAACAGATTCCCCTGCAGCTGACTCTCCAGGGATCTGATGTTTCACTGCAGAGCCCACGCGTCATCTGGCATGCTGGACTAGCAGAATGCAGGAGGCCAACAATCCTAGCAGCTTCAGTGTCATCTGCACTGAGATCCAGGACAGGGACTGAACATCAAGATCATAGCCTGAATGTCCTGGCCTCTCTGCTTCTGGGGAAAGGCAAGAAACAGTACAGTGTCCAGAATAGCTCTGATGAATGGGAGCATCTGTGAAGGAGTCAGGTGTGACTTCGGCATATTGATACTGAAGCCCAACAATGCTAGGAGGTTTGCCATCCTCTGGAGGAGGTTGAAGACTGCATGGGGCAAGGCTGCATCCAACAGCCAGTCATCGAGGTAGGGAAAGACTGGTGTCCTCCACCTCTGAAGGTGTGCTGCAACCACCGCCATCACTTTCATGAACACCTGCAGGGCACAGGTGGGCTCAAAAGAGAGCAGCACGTACTGAAAATACTCCTGGCCCATTTAGAACAATAAATAGAGCCTGAGGGCCTGCAGGATGGGGATATGGAAATAAGCATTCCACTGAGGTCCATATAGCATGACGGTAGCAGCCAGAAGATTGCTGGCATCTACTGAACACAGAGCAAGACTTGTGGAGGGAAAATACATTTGCCAAATGTCTCTATTCTCGTAGACTCATGATCAGCGACAACACCCTTCGCCCTCTCATCTGGCCCTTCTCAGATCCACAAAATCAACATATAAGAAGCACATTTTCAATGAAAAAGCATCTTTCTTTCGTGCCCAACTTGATCGTGCCAAAAATAGGCCCAGCGAACTCTTTAACATTGTCAGAAGACAAACGTCATCTGCCCCTCCAGAGCTGACGGCCTCAATCGAAAGATGTGAGGAAATTGCCAACTTCTTCTCGGAAAAAATTGCTAAAATTGATCAATGCTTCCCTCAAATTTTGGCCCTGCCTGGCCCCCTAATTTCTGTTGACGTCCCTCCTTTTTCCGCATCTTCCCTCCCTCCTAATCCTCTCACTCACCTACCTACTCCAACTATTTCTGGAGACATCCTTTCCAACTTACAATTGAAAAATAACGCCTCCTGGTCTAATTTCAATCCTATGACTGAGCTCGAAGTCTTTAATATCATCGCGAAATTAAAGCCGACCTCGCACACCAAAGACCCGCTCCCATCTAAGCTAGTTCATAACCTAAACCACATCATTGCCCCATGTTGGACAAAAATCATTAACACCTCTTTTGCCACTGGGTGCGTCCCCGACTCCCTCCAACTCGGGCAAATCACTCCCATTCTTAAAAACCTAAATGCTGACCCGAATGATCCTAACAACCTCCGTCCCATCTCCAACCTCCCACTTCTAGCTAAAACCTTGGAGAAATGTGCATTACTTCAACTCGACAACCACATAGGCAAATACAACTTACTTGACTCCTTTCAATCTGGTTTCAGGAAAGGCTGTAGTACAGAAACCGCCATGCTAAACATTGCTGATGACATTCACCGCTCACTAGATAATGGAGAGGCTTGCCTTCTTATCCCCCTTGACCTTTCAGCAGCATTCGATACAGTCAATCATTCTTCCTTACTGGAATCTCTTAAAGCTCGCTCTGGCCTTAATGGAACGGTCCTTAACTGGTTCACTTCCTACCTCCAGCACCGAACACAACAAATAAAAATCAACTCCTGCCTCTCCAATCCTACCCCTGTCTCCATGGGTGTCCCCCAGGGCTTAATTCTCTCTCCCTCTCTCTTCAACCTCTTCATGGAACCCCTTACTCTCATTTTGAAACAAGCCGGGCTCAACTATCACCTATATGCTGACGACACCCAACTCTATTACAAAATCAAATCACACAGCGATGTCCTTCATTTAAACAACACTCTGAGCAAGATTCAATCCTGGTTTTACTCCAACCATCTTAAACTGAACCCTAACAAAACGGCAATTATTCTTTCCTCTCCAAAAAGCAACAGTCTCCCCATCCAAGGCTGGATCTCTGACCTCAACGCCCTCAACTGTCTGCTCACCCTATCTAACTCGGCAAAATCCCTAGGTTTTATTCTTGACAGACATTTGGCACTGAAGGACCATATAAATAACACGGCAAAAGGAGCACTTTTCACTCTCAGACACCTCAAGAAAATCAAATCTTTCATCCCTCAAGACGACTTCAAATGGGTCGTCCAATCACTAGTCCTCTCCAAACTTGACTACGGCAATGCTATTCTCACTGGAACCCCTAAAGTCCACCTGACCCCCCTTAGAGCTGTGCTCAACTTGGCTGCCAGGCTCATTACCGACTGCAAACGATATGACCACATCACGCCTGCCCTCAAATCACTTAATTGGCTCCCCATTGAAGGAAGATGTATTTACAAGACTGCCTGCATCACCCACAAAGCTCTTCACTCTCAATCGCCGGCGTACTTAACAAACAAACTCAAAAAAAGCGGGCTGCTCCAGACTGATGAGAAGCTCCACTGCTCTCCTCCTCGTTCCCCCGTTACAAAAAAAGAAATCCACCCAGACTCGCTCCTTCTCTGGAAATGCACCGAGCATCTGGAATGCCCTCCCGAGGGACCTGCGCTGCAACCCCTCCTACCTCGGCTTTAAAAGAGACCTAAAATGTCACCTCCTCAACAAATATTGGAGTCCATAATTCTCTCTGACCCTGCTATCCTTTTTCTCCTGTATTGGTTTTCTTTCTGCTACCCCGTGTGACCTTTCGTTTCTCCCTTTACTCTTCTTTTTGTGTACCCCTGCCTTCGCTCTCCTTGGTCTCTCATGTATCCTATCAGCTCTAACTTCTGTGCTGTAAACTGCCTATTGGCATTCTCCCCTGTTTTTTGTCCATTTGTTATTGGACCCTTCCTCACCTATCCTTTGCCCCCTACCACTACAATTTGTACTCCTTGTTTATATTTTTTGTGTTTGCTCTGAGTCGTTACCGCCATTTTATTATTTAAATGTATATAACCTGTGAATCATCAGAATTCTGCCTTCTCCTGACTTTATGGTGAGATTTGCTTGTTCCTGATTGTTGATTTTGCTCTGAACTATTGTTTCCTGTATATTTTTGCCTGTTCCTGCTCCTGTAAAGCGCTCTGATACCTCTGGGTCTAGCCAGCGCTATATAAAACCTTACAAATAAATAAATAAATCAGATGGGGTGGCGGGGAAGGCATTGATACTTACCTTACTGGTGGAAGCCGGCACCACCAAGCTCTCTGCCATAGGATGCTGTTTAAGACAAGCAGGGTTGCCTGGTGCTGGACAATGAGACCAAACGATTTGCTTAAAAATTGGTGGACCTGAACATGATTTTGTCCAAGTGCAGAAGAGGGAATCCATAAGGGCATCATTAAACGGCAACAGAGGTTGTGTAGGCACTTGACCCAGCTGGAGTACCTCTGTCAAAACATTAGTTTTCCCCTCCATAGTCCAATACTTCTACTGCTCTGCTCGTCACTTCCAGAGCGGAACTACGTTGACACAGAGCAGCACAATGCCACCTACTGGCATGCAGGACTTCCGCTTTGAAGTTTCTGGATCCAGTCTGATGAATCGGGAATATTCACAAGGTGAGGAACTTGCATTAAAAGTATCCATCAGATAAAACATAATGACTCGCACAACCTGAGAGAAAACTCTGAGGATGTGGGGGACATTAGTTTTTGTATTTTCAAAAACAAACTCCCACTTTGGGGGAGTCGTGTTTTTACAAAAATCTGCCGGATGGTGGATTATATAAGAAATAAAAAAATACACCACATGGTGCCCTTGTATTAGCGCAGAGCAAAAACAAGAAAAAGAATCCATTATGAAAATAAGTTTTATTCAGAGGGTTTACCCAATAAAATGCCTGGTCTGGAGTCAGAACCAGTGCATTAATGCTGAGTACATTCGTGGACTGATTTCCAAGTGGCTGCACTATATATATATCCTTTTTGGGATACTTTTCATAAGAGCAGCATTGGCCTTCTGCTAACAAGTGATAATGAAGTATATCATCCACCTAACTATGGACTGACTTTACTTGGGAAGTTGGGGATTGGACCGCGTTTTCGCAGATGGGTTAAAATACTATATACGTATATGTACTCAATCGAATAAAGCTTTATTGACTTGACTTGACTATATACAAACCCGGCTGTATGTGTGTGAATGGGTCAAACCAGATCTGCGGAGTGGTTGTTGGGGCGGGGCACGCAACAGGGGTGCCCACTGTCGCCGCTGCTGTTTGCTCTGGCCATTGAGCCTATGGCAATATGGGCAAGACAGGAACTGGGCCGCTGGGGCATACAAATTGGGCAGAGTACGCATCTTATCTCACTCTATGCATACGATGCACTGTTTTATGTTACATCCCCGCGTGAAGCAATACCACACCTGCTGAGCCTGATGGATAGGTTCGCGACTTACTCAGGACTGCGCATAAATAGACGTAAATCCTTGGCGTTCCCTCTAGCAGGACTGCGAGATAGGGAAACGGAAGACTTGCCTAGTCTGGGATTGAGATGGGAGACGGATCACTTTAGATATCTAGGGGTGCAGGTGGCGCATGGGGACGCTAGGCTGCTCCAGCTGAACATGAGCAGGGTGGTGGAGACGCTGAGGCATTCTGTAGAGTTCTGGAATACGCTGCCGCTGTCCTTAATGGGAAGAATGGCGGTGGCAAAGATGGTGATGCTGCCGAGATGTCTATATGCTTTGCAGAACGCACTGTGCCCGATTCCTGTGAAAGTGTTTCGACAACTGAATTCTCTTCTGGTGACCCTGATTTGGGCAGGGAAGCGTTGTAGGGTTGCACTGCAGGTGCTCCAAAAACGGTATGAGGAGGGTGGTCTTGGAGTACACAGATTTGATCTTTATTATTATGCGGCGCACCTTCAGTATGCGGTGCAGTGGTTGGACGAGGGCGAACACTGGGAAAAGCGATTGTTAGCTGGGCGAGTGCAGTCAGAGGATCTCCCTACGCTCTTGATGGAGGGTGCGGGGGTAAGCGCGGAGGTGCCATATATTGTTAGACAAACAGCCTATATATGGCAGAAAGTGGTGGAACGAGTGCTAGGGCGGGCTCCCTTCCACCCGGAATTATCAGTTTGGCAGTTGGTCCCTGTGCGCAGGATGGCGGAAAACATGTCTTTCCAGGCGGCTGCAGGGTGTTGGCTGATCTATATTTAAATGATACCTACCTTACATTTGAGCAGGCATGTGAAGGGTTCGGTTTGGGACAGGGGCAATATCTACAATATGCTGGTCTAATGGAAGTGGCCAAGGCGACATGGCCCACATATCCGGGTATGCCCCGGACCACTGAGACCTTGGACATTTTGTTACCATGTGGAGGAGGGCGTAGTTTGGTGTCTTTGTTGTATAAGGCTAAGAGGGCGGACTCGGGGTCATTGGCGCTTAGGGCATGGGATGTTTGGAATGAAGATTTGCAGGCACTGTTACTGGAAAGGGAGTGGGTCAGAGCATGTACACTAACACGCAAGGTGTCCTGCAATGCCCGGCTGAAGTTGCTGCACTATAACTTCCTGCAACGGGTGTATATGACCCCGGTGAGGCTCCATCGTATTGATGCCTCCCATTCACATGAATGTCCTAGATGTCATGGAGCCCATGCTGGGTTCATGCATTTGGTGTGGGAATGCCCGGAAGTGCATCAGTATTGGCTTGAGGTAGTAGCACAGCTCTGCGGAAGGACGGGAATTGCTTTGGAGGCTAAGCCTGAGCAGTGCCTCCTAGGGCTGGTGCCACACCGCAAGAAGAGGAAAATGGCCAACAAGCTATTCGAGCTGGCGTTGGTCATAGCTAAACAGAGATTTGCCATTTGCTGGATGGGTGAGCGGGCTCCCTCTTTTGTAAATTGGATGAGAGACGTTGGGGAGTGGTCCCTGGCGGAGGAACTACACATGAAAGCCTGCCGCAGGGACGAAAGGTTGGATGAGGACATAGCAACTTGGAGAGAACTATGCAGAGAATTATTGAACTCAACAGGGACAGAAAGTGTTCAGACTGGTGAGACTGATGGTGACGATAGTATGGAAACGCAGGTGCGCGTGTCTCCCTAACTGTATATGATGCTGTGTCTACTACTAAACCATGACAAATGTAAAGTGTATTTACCTGTGCTATGTGTCCGGGGCTCTAATATGTGTAACGTAAAAAAGTCAATGGATATTGTCTCGAAGGATTCTGTATATGACTGCTCAGTTTGTGGTGAAAAGTTACAAATAAAGTTTAAAAAAAAAAACTATGGTCTGACTTGACAGTGACAAACGAGTGCAGACAGAGAAAGCATCAGTAGGTGGTAGAACATGCAGATGCCGTTGCCAAGGTGTGCAATCAGTGGAGTGAGAGACTCCGATCATCTCCAATGACTGACTCTCACTCCAAAATTATATCGGAGACTGATGTGCCTGGTCCCTCAATGATGCCTATGACTGTAGATGATCTCACATCAACCTAATACCATAGTAGGACGAGAAGATGGGGAAGTGATTGACTGGCTTTCCACCATACTGAATGGTTGTTGGGTTGTCCGAACCCTTTTAAAAGGGCGACAAGGTAAACAGGAGTTACTGGGCTCAACCATGGTGTTTGAGGCCTTTTACTCCCGATCTCCCCCGGTTCAACCTACTATGGGTTCAGAGCAGCTGGTAACCCTTTAGCACTTGACTCTCAGTGGTAGCGTGGGTTGAGCAGTCCAATACTTCTCGGGGTGAGGAGGAGGTAGGTGCAAGATGAACACAGGCTCAAGACTCAAAATACATCCAGGAACATCAATGAATGAATGTCCAGCCAGATACTCGCTTTAATGACAAAAATAGTATTTATATATGAACACAAAGTGCAATACGAGACACACAAACAATATATACAGCTCTCCTAATGCCAGCACTCTAGTGAATGTCAGTCTCACTGATATATGCCTAACAAAAGGGTACAAAGGCCCCAGTCCTACCCTTTATGATTCCCTTATCAGCCCCATTTCCTTCATGAGACGTGCTCAGACCCCACTGACAAGTGACCGTTCCAGAATCAAAGAGCCCTTTTGAAGGAATGCAACAATAAATCTGTCTGGTGGGCTCCTCGATTCTCACTTGCCTTTCCAAGGACCTGGGTTTCCATCATGGCACCCACAGGCCTTCAATTATTGTACCACTCTCTATGGATGTGTCTAACGGATGTGTCAGGGCCTCATATCTTTTTCTCCCTCTCCTCCCTCCTAAGACTAACCGTTTCAGCGCCTTGACACCTTTGAGCAATTGTTTGCGCTCTATAAGTTTATTTCATTTACCACTCAAGGGAACACATAAATCAGAGCACATACACGCAAACACATGCGTGCTACACATAGCTACATGTTAACATGATGTAGGCCAAGCATGAGTAAAAACACACAGCAGTGGAACATTATGAGTGGCAGTGGCGGCTCCTCCGCAATGGAAGAGGAGAGTCGCCCTACTACTATCTAAGCAGTGCAAAGGAAAAATAAAATAACAATAACGGAACGCTATTATCATTCTATTTTTAGTATGGAGCCAGGTTAGGGCGGGTGGGGCTGGGCTGGTATCAGAGGGAGGAGGAGTGGTTGGTGCCCCATAAGTGCGCATGACAGTTTGGACGGCCGTCTTGAGCCGGCAAAACCTTCTTGCACACTTAGCATGTTCTCCACCTAGCTGTGTTGCACAGCCTGGGTGGAGAACATGCACAGGCTCCCACTCCATGTCTGAGCGCTGAACCAGGCCGCTCACTCCAATCATGACGCTGCTGTTATGCTGGTGACAGCAGCGTTGTGATTGTCTAGGGGAGTCTAGGAGCCTGGGTGCTGGCGGGAGCCAGGAAAACAGGGAGGACGTAGGAGAGGCGGCGGCGACCAGCAGGTAAGTCTTTTTTCCCCCTTTTCTTCTAACCGCCACTTGTCGTGTAGTTCCTAAAAATACGAAGGATCTGCGCGTTTGTTGGACAACATAAACTAAGGGATTGGTGTCTAGACTGATTCCGGACACCCCCACAGGATATGTCAGCCTTTAGACCAGCTAGCTCACAGTGCCACGATAAGCCCCCAAACCCTACCAGGAAGCAGATAGTTTCTGGCAACCATTGAACATGACAACCCTTGACCCTTTAGGGATCGTGGAAACAGTACAGTACTTTAAGCTCAGTCAATCGTGCTCACTTAGTCTCAGAGAGATACACAGAATAAACATTGGGGACGTTTTCAATAAGCATTTATTGAACCAGCGCCATTCTGGTATAAAACATGTTTGCTGCGACAATCAATAGACAGAAGCAACTGTACGAGGTTTACAAGCACCAACAGAGTAAACAGTAGATACATTTCTACCATGGTGGCACTGGTAAGCAACGAATATATGCAGGCATATATAAAAGCAGTAATCTTCGCGTACTCCTACTAGGCGTACCCCACCTAAGTGTACCTCAATGTAGCGAGCATGTATGTGGGTGTGAAGCCAAGAATCCCCTAGGAAAGACCCAACCCCATTACCTGATGGGAGAGAATGAAGCACCCCGTCTTGGTCACGAGTTGGACACCCTGCAAGGGATGTCAGACTGCTGCGTGTTAAAGCCTCAGCATGCAGGGACATCCGTGTCAGTGTAGAAGCGTCTCCTCCTCTACCTAGTGAAGGAGCGGTTCTTTTGTACCAAAAAGGTAATCTCGGGGGTTCTACCACAATCGATATGTTGTGAGGACAATTATGTAGATGAGCCTAAATCAATAATTGTAATTATGCAAAGTAGCCTTGTCGCCCGAGGATGAAGATAGCGATGACTTTTGTACAGAGTATGTTAATCCTGTTATGTACGTCATGTGCAGGGGATTAAGACATGATGCTAAGAATCCTCATGCATAATAAATGAGGCTAGTTTCAAGGAAACCAATCGACATTTTTTCAGCACATAACTGGGTTAAAGGTCATTGCTAGAACCGTTATGCAGAGCAAGGTAGGACAAATGTAGGAAAAAGGTCGCTTTGCTACTTAGGCCTAAGTTAGGAAACATAACACATCGTTCCCTACCAGCCGCCTTGATGAGTGGGCCAGTAGACTCCATTCCAGTGATAGAGGTAAAAAGGCCTTTTTACTCTACTGATCATAATTAGAAAAACACGGTATGCAATCACCATCACACGCGTGCTAGTTAACTCTTTAGTAAGGACAGCATCCCTTCACCATTGCAAGGGTAGCGCTCTGGGTACCCCTTCTGGTCCAACAATACAGCAATCCGTGAGACAGGCATAAGTCATGGCGCACACAAAAGACCTATGTTTGTCCATGGTCAAAAATCAGCACTAGGGATCCAGATATCTTTGCAGCTGGGGCAATCAGAGCAGGGGTGCATGTCCGTCAACATGCAAAGTCCCAACATGGATTGCTCCTTCCCAGATGAAAAACCCTGGTAGGTCCATAATATGTTCATAGACAAAAGATGCTGATTAGAAGTGGTGGAATGCAGATGAGTAGAAGAACCCTCCTACCTCCACTTCCAGAGTAGCAGCAAGCAGGTTTTTACCAACGTGGTAGCTCTTGGTTTTTACGGAGGCATTTCAACATGGAGTACAATGAACTGACTCACAATTTTCAAGTTATATTGGTAAGCGGGGAAGCCTGGATTACAGTCCATGGATGAGTTTATTGTAGTGGCTGTTTGTTGAGAAGTTTCTGTTTTGTTCTTGTCTCAAATCACTTAATGTGTGGTTCACTATAGTTGTGGGCACAATATGACCCTCAACACATGCCCTGCTTTGAGATGGACTGATACTGCTCGGTCCTCTGGTAAGGTACTATCCATGAACTACTGTACATTCTAAATAACTTCCTTCCCACCATTACAGAGGGGTCTTGGGAAGTCCTGAGCTGTGTAAATAGAGGCAGGAGCTGTGGGAATTTGCCATGTCACTATGGCACTCAACAACGAGTATCATTTCTTGTCAAAGAATGAGAGGGCTATGGTCAGACTTGCTAAACGTCACAGTGTGCATTTCTATTTGAAGTGTTGAAATGCCCACCATGCCTAGTTACAAAAAAACATATGTTGAGGGGTGAAGATACCATCCTGTTGGGATGGGAATGCCCCTTGTTAGGTAAAGAGGAGAGGTTGTCTGGCCTCAGTACCCGTCTGTTTGTATTTGGTATCCTGACATAAATTCTGCCCTAGACATCACACGAATCTATCATGTGTGCAGAGGCTTAAGCCTTTCCCTGACTATAAGTAGGCTCTGGACTTGTCCTGAACAGGAGAGGAACACCAAGTGTGCCCTCATATGTTGACAGTGGACTACTAACCCTTGTACGCTAGTAGCACCATACTCTGTTTTAAGAATCGATAGAGTGACATGACTTTTTTTATTTGAGTCACTGGAGTGGGGGTTCTACTGGCCCACTTATGTAAAGTTCTGCTTCTAAGGGCTTACCCGGACCTTTAAGCTAACATTCTGAGAGTGTTAAGCATGGAGATGTGTGTAACCTGGGTGCTTCAATGTGATTGGTTTGGGCGGTGATTGTATTTTGCCCTTCAGCTCATGCGGTGCTGCAGCTAGCTATTAGTTACATGGAGAAGGCTTCACCTCTCTGGACACATGGGAGGTGTCACTTCTCTGGACATGGGGAAGGTGTCACCTCTCTGGACACAGAGGAGGCTTCACCTCTCTGGACACAGGGGAAGTGTCATTTCTCTGGACATGGAGACTGCAGCACCTCTTTGGACTTGGGGAAGGTGTCACCTCTCTGGACACAGAGGAGGCGTAACGTCTCTGGTCATGGAGACAACAGCACCTCCTCGGACATGGGGAAGGTGTCACCTCTCTGGACATGGAAAAGGCATTCCATATGAGGTGGTGAGAATTAGTAGTGAGTTTAGACATAAAGTTACAATGTGGGGAGCTACAGTGTACCTGACATTTCGCTGAACAAATCTATTGCTCTTCTAGGTCTTGCGATTTGTCCAGCACTATGACTGCCTTTGGATACTGATTGACATATTGGGTGCTCTGTGATACAGAATGGGACTTGCACCCGCAAAACAAGAACTCTTAGTTGCATTCATGTTGCATGAACAACACCCCTGTTATGGTCCTGTTAGTAGCACAATGGCCAGTTGCTAATGAATGTGGAATTTTTAAACAAGTCTCTTTCGGGCCACAACCTTTTATTCGTAACACTATGCTGGGGTAGACCATTGACCTGTATGCAGATAGTCACAATAAGAGACACTGCATTGGTGCTACACAACGGTTCTACTAGCAACACAGGTGGAGTGGGAAGTATTCAAGGTTGGTTGAGGGCTGCCTGCATTAGGGAGATGTGTGGTTCCCGTAACGTGAGCCTGATGGGCCTATTTAAACTTGTAAATGAAATTAGAGGGCTAGAGATCAAATGTGTCACTAGCAGTGTCCTATTGATGCTGAACTGCTAGCGACTAGGGGTGTGCACACTGCCAATGGACATACTATAATACTTGTTGTAGGAGGATGGAATCTGACTGCATGGTTACCCCCACTTTTTTTCTGGTGTTTTGCTGGTTTTTGACTAGTCTGACTGGGATCCTGCTAATCAGGCCCCCAGTCTATCTGCTTTCTCCCTAAATTGGTTGTGCATGTACTTTAGGTACACTCCAGATTGGATTCTGGGGTGCCCTTATAAGTCCCTAGTATATGGTATACTATGTACCCAGGGCATAGGTACCCCAGAGGCCTCCCAGGGGCTGCAGCATGTATTATGCCACCCCTGAGAGACCATTCAAAATTACACAACAGGTCTGCTACAGCAGCCTGTGTAAGGTGGTGCATGCACCCCGTACTTAGATATAGGTTCACTATATCTATCCTAATAACTACACCTATAAACCTATCAGTCACCCCTATGGCAGGCCTTATCAATCCTGAAGGCAGGGTGCTGGGTTTTATGTGAGAGGATGCCCATGCATGAGCAGAGCCCCTCTGCAGCCTTCGGAACCTATATTCCGAGGTTGTTTGTGATGCAGCCAACCATATATACTTAAGTGCATTATAACTTCGCGGTAAATGCTTACTTTAAAACGGCTGCATGGAAACATGTCGTGTTTGGTGTCAAACACCTTGGAACACCTTGGAATCATACCTCCACACCAGTAACTGGTGTGGGAGGTATGATTCCACCCTCCTAGAGGGAGAAATATGACAACACCGGTACACCCGGTACCAGCTTTCTTGACCCTGGCATCACAAAATGGATGCTGCCAGCCACAGACACGAGTCTGCCCTCCTGCTGCTGGACGAAACTCCAGCAGGGGAAGGTTTGACAATAGGTTTCCTGTCACAGGGAGGTGTGACCACCTCCCAGACAGGCTTTAGAGTATTGGGGCTGGGTGGGTGCACTCTCAGAGTGCTTTGATGTCTGCACTGGGGGCACATTTGGTGTCCCTGTGCATAGTCCAGTTCAAACCGGTTGCAGGAGCCATTTGCTCCTGCTCTGGCGCGAAACTGGACAAAGGACATGGGTGTAGCCACCCCTCTGTCCTGACCCTCCCATAGGTGGGTCCCCAGAGTTTGTCCCACCCCTTCCTTGGGTATAAAGTAGGAACCCCTGACTACAGGACTTTGGATTTACCTGGACTAAACTCTGCTACAGAATCCAAGTACTTCGACTATCTGCATGACGCTGGATGACTGAAGAATCTCCCTTGGAGTAACGGAGTTACTCCCCTGCTGAGCAGGCACCTAAATGCATCTGACCGGTTTGCATCTACGAAGCTCCTGAAGGACTCCGAAGATTTCTGCAATACAGGAGGTGGGTTCCCGTGGTCTCTGAGGTTGATCTGCGCTCTTAACAATTCTGAGGCCCGTATCCCTCGTGGGGACCATGCAACCCGAACCCCTGGGCACCGTGTACATTTGCAGCAGCATATGCTTTTCGGCGATCCCTGAGGCTGTGCTTTGGGCTACTTGTAGTCCTGACCCCGAGCAGTAATTCCACCGAAGATTTCCGGCCTACACTCCACAAGTGTTCCGTGGGCTGGTATTTGGTGATTCAGCTCGAGGTCCCTTCGCGATCCCTGGTCCGTTGGCCTGTGGGTCCCTGTGAAGGCAACGTTAACTTTCAGTGGGCTTCCCTGGTTGCTCCAGACGTGCCCTGACTCTCCATTGCTTGGAGAGTCCCCAGAACCTTGCTGGTCCTCACAGAAGCATCTTTCCTCTGACCGCGTGGGTTGCAGTTGCCAAGGTTTGTTGGTGTTCAATCCGGACACTGACCCCCCAGCACTCGACATCCTTCGTGTCGTCGTCAGCGCCTCCTGGTCCCCGTGGCTGCAGAGTCAAGCTTCACCTCTTCTCACCTGAAACACCCGACATCGGTGGGCATTCGATTGCTCCGCTCCTGGTCACGTGAAGTGACCCAGACTTTGTCCCCTCTGCTTTCAGGTTCTTCTCATCTCCGATCCAGGCTTGGATCACACCGGACACTTTTCTTCTCCACGGCAGCAGTACTTTTTTGCATCACGCCATTGAAAACGACGAGGGTTTCCGACACCACTTGACCCCTATGCACCCGGCTCCTCTGGGATAGGTAACACGGGTACCTCGGTACTCTCAAGGGTGCTGGCCTTAGAACCTTCTATGTTTAGCTGGGTTTGCTTAAAGTCCTCTCCTAAATGTCCTTAATCTTTAAATTTCCAACCGCAACTTTCTCATAGAGTTGTACGGAGCTCGCGCCTGTGTTCACACACTGCACCCGTCCTCCGTGGGTCCCCTGTGTCACTTCCTTGGGGTCCCAGCGATTCTACGTGCTCTAGGCACTGTGTCTAGTCAAGTCGTGGTTGTTATACCACTTTCTTAGTATATGGTTTGGTCTCCCCCTGGAGCCCACTGTGTATTGTGCTATATACTGTCGTTCTAGTGATTTAATATTGTGTGCCTTGTTCTCTAATCTCATAAAGAGATTAGTAGAGAGTGTTTAGTAATAAATACATATATTTTATATATACCTTGTGTGGTTCTCCTTTCATTTGGTCATTCAGGAGGTTATATACTGGTAAAACAAGCTGCTTTACATTCCTTCGAGACTTAGCCTGAAGGCTGCTCTCCATAGCTACCACTAGGATAGCTTTCAATAAAGGTTGTCTTTAACCTAATCATCAATAAAGGTCGTTTGGACTGGTGCAAGGTGCCCACTTTAATTAGTGGAAAGCATACACAAGGCCAACTTCTCACACTTGTGCAAACATTCACAGCTTGCTAGGTAACATCATGAGGGAGACAAGTTAGGCAGGTTACAGGCTTGCCTGAGCTGAATTGAGACCATCAGTCAGATAGAACAGTTTTGGACGCTGTGGATGTCGTCCTGTTCTATAGGGTCTTCTCTGGGCATTACAAGCACCTATACTTGCAGTTGCAGACCCCTCTTACTCAGTCTGACAAAATTTGGGACTTCCTACTGGAGGCTCATCTTCCACTATTCACATATAGGCAGAGGGAATCTCCAGATGAACCATCATAACATAACGTGTATTTGTATAGTGCACTTTCACCGCGATGGGTATCTTGGCTCTGAATAACAGTTTGTTATCCAACTTAATGGTACTCATATTATCGACCTCAGAAGGATGAAAGGCGGAGTGGACCTGCCAGGATTTGAACCCGTGACCATGAGGTCAAACATAGGCCCTTACAGTGGATGCATTAGTCCACTAAGCCACTGGAACTCAGAGGCTATCAGAGTGGGAGAAATCAAGGCAGCCATAAAATTTCTTCACACTGCCAAATTCTGGGCTCCGGGGAACTCCTGGTAGAGTTTTGTGACATTTATAATGGCCTATTGTCACCAAGATGTCTGCAATTATACACACACATAGTTTGGACAGTCCCTGAATACCTATGAAAGGCGATCAAGGTGGTGATTCCCAAACCGCACAAGGACCCCTTATTAGAACATTTTATTCCCTGTAGTCAATGTTGTAGACTTTAAAATTCAGTAGAAACTGTTTGTCACTCGAGTATAGACCACAGAGACACCCTGATACATCCCGTCTACAACTGTTGCCGGTGGCAACATGCCCTTAAGTCACAGGTGTTTATTCCACCTGATGGTGGAGACGTCAGATTGTGATTCACTCCCTTCTGATATCTCTCTGTGCATGGAGAAGGTGTCACCCCTCTGAATATGGAGAAGGCATCACCTGTCTGGACATGGAGAAGGTGTTCTGTCATCTCTCTGGACATGGGGATGCATTCCAGCATCTCACTAGACACGCAGAAGACTTCTATCACTTTTCAGGACAGGACAAAGAAGTTCATTAACCTCTCTAGACATGAAGAAGGCATCACCACTCTGAACATAGAGAGAGCATTCCGTCACCTCTATGAACACAGAAGTGGGTTTAATCACCTCTCTGGAAGTGGAGAAGGCATCACCTCTCTAGACATGGGGAAAGCATCATATCCTTAGAGGTGGAGAAGGCATCACTTTGCTGGATATGAAGGAGGCATCACCTCTCTAGACATGGGGAAAGCATCATATCCTTAGGGTTGGAGAAGGCATCACTTTGCTGGATATGAAGGAGGCATCACCTCTCTGGACATGGAGTAAGCATCACCTCTCTAGATGTGGAGAAAGAGTTATCGCTCTGGGCACGGAGAAGGCATTCCGTCACCTCTCTGGGTATGGAGGAGGCATTCCGTCACCTCTCTGGGTATGGAGAAGGCATTCCGTCACCTCTCTGGGTATGGAGGAGGCATTCCATCATCTCTCTTGACATGGCAAAAGTGTTCCATCACCTATCTGAACAAGGAGAAGCATTCCGTCATCATGAAGAAGGCCTTTCATCACCTTTCTGAACATGGAAAAGGTGTTCCGCCACCTCTCTAGACATGGGGAAGGCATCACCTATCTGGACATGATGAAGATGCTCAGTTGCCTCTCTGGACATGGAAAAAGCATCACCTCTCTGGACATGGAGAAGGCATCAAATGTCTGGACATAGAGCTGGTGCTTTGTCACTTCTCTGGACATGGAGAAGGTGTTTCATCACCTCTCAGGGCATAGAGAAGGCGTTCCTTCATCTCTCTGGACAAGGAGAATGCATTTGCCATCTCGCTGTACATAGAGAAGGATCAACTCTCTGGACATGGAGAAGGTGTCACTTCTCTGGACTTGGGAAGGAGTTACCTTTGTAGACATGGAGTAAGGCATCGCAAGTCTGAACGAGGAGAAGGCGTTCCATTAGATCGCTAAAACATGGAAAACTATTCCATTACCTTTCTGTACATGGAGGTGTCACCGCTCCAGACATGGAGAACGTGTTTTGTCAACTCTCAGGATGTGGAAAAGGCGTTCCTCCACTTCTTTGGACATGAAGGAAGCATTCTGTCAACTCTCTGGACATGAAGAAGGGTTCCATAACCTCTCTAGAGATGGATTCGGCAGCGCCTCTCTGTGCATGGAGAATGCATCACCTTTCTGGAAGTAGAGAAGGTGTCACCTATCTGAACATGGAAAAGTAGTTCTGTAACCTCTCTGGGATTAAATAAGGTGTTCCGTCACCTCTCTGGACATGGAGAAAGTGTTCCATCACCTCTCTGGACATGGAAAAGATGTCACATTTTTGGACATGGAAAAGGCGTCTGTCACCTCTCTGGGTATGGAGAAGGTGTTCAGTCATCTCTCTGGACTTGGAGAAAGTGTTCTACATAGCTCTGGACATGAAGAAGGTGTCAAATCTCTGGACACAAAAAAGTAATTCCATCACCTCTCTGGACATGGAGACAGCTTCTTATTACCTCTCTGGACATGGAGAAAGACTTCCGTTACCTCTCTGGACATGGAGAAAGACTTCCGTTACCTCTCTGGACATGGAGTAGGTACTCCATCACCTCTCAGGACATGGAGAAAGTGTCACCTCTCTGGACATGGAGTAGGTACTCCATCACCTCTCAGGACATGGAGAAAGTGTCACCTCTCTGGACATGGAGTAGGTACTCCATCACCTCTCAGGACATGGAGAAAGTGTCACCTCTCTGGACATGGAGTAGGTACTCCATCACCTCTCTGGACATGGAGAAAGTGTCACCTCTCTGGACATGGAGTAGGTACTCCATCACCTCTCTGGAAATGGAGACAGCTTCTTATTACCTCTGTGGACATGGAGAAAGACTTCCGTTACCTCTCTGGACATGGAGAAAGTGTCACCTCTCTGGACATGGAGTAGGTACTCCATCACCTCTCTGGAAATGGAGACAGCTTCTTATTACCTCTGTGGACATGGAGAAAGACTTCCGTTACCTCTCTGGACATGGAGAAAGTGTCACCTCTCTGGACATGGAGTAGGTACTCCATCACCTCTCAGGACATGGAGAAAGTGTCACCTCTCTGGACATGGAGAAAGTGCCACCTCTCTGGACATGGAAAACGTGTTTCCTCACCTCTCTTGTGATGGAGAAGACACCACCTCTTACGACATGGAGAAGACACCACCTCACTGGACAAGGAGAAGGCATTCCCTCACCTCTCTAGACATGGAGAAAGCGTTCTACTGAGTTGGGTGGGAAAACGATGTATACTTGGGCAATGGCTCAGGGTCCTCACTGTATGATATTTATTAGAGGTGGATTATTTGCTCTCTGTATTTATTTCAGTCATGGCCCCAACCCATCTAGCATCCTCAGCCTCACTTAGCTCCTGTGTTTGTTTTGCTGACACATGTCCTTCTGAAGGAAAGAAGACATACAGATCTCCTTAGGTGTGTGCTACATTTCTCACATTCCAAGTAAACATGCCACTCTTCACAAATAACTGTTTAATTACAAATGAAGATACCATAGAGCATATGAATCATGCTAGATCAATGTTAAGTTCGACACACTGACGAGTGCAAGCAGTTATGACCTATTTGTGAGGTATGTTCAGATTCAGTGAGGCAGCACGGTGATGGCACCTTTGTGACAGTGCCTGTCATCACACAGGCATGAATGAGCTCAGTTCTATGGGCCCTGCTGGGCCACATTGATCTTTGTGATTACTGAAATATGTATCTTTGTGGCATTGGACAGTAAACACATTTCATATGTATACTGGATATGGGATGTCAGCCCATTGCATTTTACACATGGGTGAACATCTTTATTTATTTATTTTTTCAATTCTTAGCAGTTTTATATAGAGCAGACAAGACGCAATTGGTGAAACATCATTTACATCAGAACTGTTAAGTCAAGGCAGGATGGGGCATTATTACCCCACTGTGCATCAATATTATACGATTTACGCCACCTCTCTGTGCCTAAAGGGGGACTCTCTGGAAATTACATGTAAAGATAAACTAGCAATAAAGAATGTCATTGACAATATACAGATTATAGTAAGATACTGTAAAAAATAACATTTTCACAGACTGCCAACTTTTCAGTTTATGAGACTATGAGGTTTATTTAGATTCGGCAGAGGTGGCGCTCCACCACGTTTATCATGGGGTACCATGTCTGCCAAACTCACCTTTCTCCTGACCTATTTAGAATCAGGCTGGAAGGAAATGCCTCTCCTCTCTTTGCATGACCAGCCCCACGGTTTTGGACTGATGCTGCTGGTTTATCAACTCTGAGAGTGCACTGAGGCCTGATAACCAGACCTCAGTGGCAGTGATCTAACCTTTTACAAAGTACATATTGAATTTGTTACCCTCAATTGGCATATGTTAACTTATGTATACGTTCATAGTAGGTGGCACCTGAGTGTGACAAGCTACAAGATGACCCGCAGCCTGAAAGAGCAGTTTTTAAAATGCTAGTTCAACTTTGCCTTCTAACCCAATGGCAAAGCCCACTCTTCCCTTAATAATATATATGTCTCCCCTAAGGAAGACCTATCAAGCCCTAAGGCAGGGAGCTGTATACTGTTAAGTAGGACATGTACTTACTTTACCATGCTTTAACAGTAAACCCCCCGAATTGTAGCCCCATTGGCAAGTACAGAGTTACAGGCTGACATCTCAGCCCTGCTAAATTCTGGATGGGACTACTAAAGTGGTACTTCAAGGTATCAAACAAATTAATTGTGACATTAAATCCAATTTAATGCCGAAGTCGAATTAATGCCACTTTTAAGGAAAAGCAACTTTTAAAAAGTTGCCACTCTATTGCCCAGTTTATCCTGTGGCCATTCACAGATGGTAGCCACCAGACGGGCCTTCTGCCCTCCTTGGGAGTCGTGCAAACAACTCCCCAGCCCTGGAACGATAGAAGCCTGCCACAGAGGGAGGTGTTACCTCGCCCTCGCAGTAAGTCATGCAGGGTATTGGCCCCAGAGGCGAGCTTTGAAGGAGAAGCAGTCTTTGATGGGCAAATGGCAACCAGACTCGAGAGGGACTGCCCGTTAGTTCAGGTAGATCGGCTGGTGGCGGGAACAGAGAGGGGAAATCAGCTGCCTAACCGTTTTTTCCATGGAAGCGTAGCCACAGTTAGCCACATCTCTAGGGTGGGCTACCAAGCTCTACACACTGAGAGAAGGGTTCAGACATCTTGGTATTGGGCAAAATAGTGCGCACTGGAATAGCTAGATGCCACACATAGCAAGAAGTCATCATAAGGGGGAGGGGATCCTGGAAGCCCATTGGCTAGTGACCGCATCATCCCCCATGTGAACTTTCTGGGCATATATATGGCACATATCACAACAGTGCCTCCGTGAGTTCCGAGGGCGGGGTAACGAGAGAGAAGCGAGGTCTGACTACGTCTGCATTCTCCCAAACTACACTATTACACCATAAAGCAAATGTAGTGCTGTAGAGGCTTAATATTAGTGCCTCTATGTTCCTGGTTTCGGACAATACCTTATTCCTGTTGGTAAAAAAGATGTCTCTAGTGTCTACCAAAAGCTGGCCTTTAGCATATTCTTGAAAATATACTGATGACTTCACACACCCCACTCTGGGTGTCATGCTTCATCATTGGTCATCCCACACTCGCCAAAGAATCCTCAGTTTTGTTGAGGGTACTTGAAGGGATAAGGGGTGGAGGATCCAGACAAAGGACAAACATAAAAAAATCTCGATCACCTACCTATAGAAACTGATCACTTCAATAATGAGGTGGTGATGAGGTCATTTAAATTAGAATGGGGATGCAATTGGAGAATATTTTTACTCCTACATCCGACAGGTGAAAATGTTTCAGTTTGAGTGACGCCTATAAAGATCCGGGGTTTTCGTCAGGACCGAGATCTCTTTATGTCCCTGTGTTAAGTCCCTGATTTTGTGCATGCACATCAAGCACTCACACATTCAATACCAATATACTGTGTATGCTGGCATGCAAAGTGTTTGCTTTTCAAATGATGTTCAAGAGGTCCTGTACACATCCAAAAAGAAAATAAATTGTAAATGAAAACTGGTGACATATATAAATAAAATCATATACCAAGACACAAGGAACATACATATATATCACAAGCATTTGCAATGCAATAGGTCTCGCATGTTTTTAGAGTTAAAGCTATTGGCGTTGTAGTGGAAATATGTTTTACTTATGTGACTGGCGGGACAGCACAGCAGGTGCCAAAGCTGAAAAAGAACTACCATGAGTCTGAAGAAGCAGCAACCTCGGAAGGGTGGGGGCAGGCATGAACTGTTGTGGGATGGGTGAGGTGGTGTGGGGAACGGCGCGGGGAGATTAAAAGATTAAGTGACGGCCAAGCTGAAAAATCAAACGGCCACGAAGATTTTGTGGCAGGAACATGAGCAGAGGCAGGGCAACCAAAAAAAGAGTGCTGTTGAAGTTTGGGAAATAACATGAAGCGTATAAACACATGTAACAGGGACAGTCCTCATGGGAGGATACGCAAGCCCAAAATGAGGGACTAATAAGCCAATCCACCAATCAAAAGCGGAAATTTACAAAGGACAGTAAGAGAAGCCAATTGAAAACATGGGAGGTGCTTAATGCCCATTGTCTAGGAACAACATGCCTTGCAGCGCATGCGATGCCCAGGTTGGACCTAAAAAGGAAGGCGTGCCTCCCAACACTAACATGCTGTGCCAACTGTGTGTACACTGCAAACTTTATGTGTATACCTTTTTCACACAACATAACGCGGTGCTCACTGCAAACCACATATGTGATCACACGTGTAGGTAATCATGCACATACATCATTACTTTACCGTCACTTTGGGAGCATTTAACCTCATTGAGGAAGGAATGAGGGGAGCGTTGTAGTCACAATGTGAGGACAAGTGTGTGTTATCTCAGTTAAAAGCCGAAATAATGCGTGCGAGAACAGAATCCTGACTAGGAATAGGCACTTACTTCGTCAAAGGTCTCACACTGTATGTCACAACTAATTAGCATTTCTTCCTCCTCCCGACGAGGATGAAGAGTGTTTCAAGCCCGTTTATGAGCCAGTCCTGGGGTGCGTAAGGCTGTGTCATTGCACATCAACTGGGCATCATGCTGGCCTCGACAAATCTACTTGCCCACTCGCTATTGCGAGTCAGATTTTTATCAGGGAGAGCTATCTTTAGGGCCTATTCGCCCCTTCTGGCGACCTGACAAACAACAGGTGTTCTGTTCGCTCACAAAGTGGAGGATGCCTTTAAATCTTGTTTTTATCGTGTCACATTTATTCTGTGTTCAGAGGCAGACGTTAAACGTCAATTTACATCTTTCTCTGACTGCAAAGTTCGAGGATTTTGTAAAGTGAACTGTCTGAGAAATGTGCTGTACAAAAAGTGTTAAATGAAAGGCTGTAGGATGTCATGTTTTAGTCTAACACATATTTAAATAGCTAAAAAGTGAACTGTACAAACATTTCAAAATAAATCTCAGTAGTTATGAAAGCCCTTGTTTTGTAATTCTGTGTGATGAAAAAAATATTTTAATAGGATGAAAACAAACCAGAACACTTTACTTGGTGATGTGCAAATGATAAATATGTTTGCTGAAACCCAATTTGCACAGATTATTGTTTACACACTATGGGGTCGATTCCGATCTCGGCCGGTAGGGCACCGAATCGGATTTGGCTTAACCGGATCCGATTCGGAGCCCTATTTCCCGACCGATTCGTACGTGCGTCCGGGCGAGCGAGTACGATGCAAGCGCTCGCGAAATCTCCGACCGACTCGTTCGCAGAACCCGACCGCTCCGACCGACTCGCACGGGGACGACTCACACCGCGCAATGGAGACGTTCCCCGGCCGGGTAAGTACGATGCGCACCTCGACCGCTCCGACCGACTCGCGCAGTCCGGCTCCAAGGAGCTGTCGGAGCCGCACTTTGGGGGTCCGTGTCGGACCCCCTGTAAGCGTAGCCGCGCGAGTCGCACACAGGGGGACACATGGGTCCCCCTACACGTGCATGTACGGCGCGACCCGCATCGACGCGAACCCGCTGTAGGGGGCGCCCTTGTTCGCGTCGTGCCCATTGAGTCAATGGGAGCCCGTGTACGCGTCGTACGACTGGCTCCCATTGACTTCAATGGGAGTCCGACCGAATCGAGTCCGATACCATACGTGCGCATCGTACTCGTTCGGTCGGGCTGCTAGGGTCCGATTCGGTCGGAAATCTCTCCGGGTCCGGCTCGGTCGGGGAGATTTCAGGCCTGAATCGGAATCGGCCCCTAAATAGTTTTATTATATGTAAAACTACATGTTAGTGGTAACGTTTTTGGCTATTTCAATTGAAAATGTGTTGTCTGTAAATGACAGTGCACCACTACCTCATGCTTAAGTGATATATATATATTCAAAGTGAGTTTTTAAAGATGAACTGAGAAACATTCCTGCCCCTGACCTGATGGGGAACTAAGAGGCAAGTAAGGGGTCATGTGTACCCTATATGTGGGCTAGATTCTTATTATGCAAGGAGCAAATGTTTAGTCTATTAAATCAAACCAAATAGTTTTTTTGTATACAGCAGACAAGTTGAACTCACATATTGGAAGGTGCTCTCATATGTGATAATGAAGAAAACGTTACTCTGCAACATAAAATATTTGGCTAGGGTGCCATAGTGAGACCAGCTTCTGGGTCAAGAACATTCCCGTTAGGTTGAGTAGATTATTCAAGTTACTAGACCCGCAGGTCTAGTAACATTTTTATTATTTTCGAGGCCTGATCATGGGAATTGTAGTTCAAACTGGTCCAGCGAGCACATAGCCCGCGACAACTTGTTGCGGATGAGCCATACACGGGCCGCGTCACTAAGTATCGACTAGGCATCATGGGAATTATAGTTCCAAATGGTCCAGGGAACACATAGCTCACATGGACTTATGGCGGATGAGCCATAGACGTAGCCTATGGCTAAGTTACATAGGAAACATAGTCCTCATCAAGTATGCTATCGTCAAACTAATGCACAATAATAAACTTGTTGATTAGGAGCTCAATAACTTTTAATAACTTTTTTTTATTTGTTGTTCCTTTCACTCCAAATACAGAAGCAGGTGTGTACTCATTGGGCAAGGAAATTAGACTATACCCAATAGTGTTGTGTTAAATATAAATCCAACCTTGCATTATCATTAAAGACTGGATAGGCTCATGTCAGAAGGAGTAGCCCATGGTCATAAAGGTTGGAGTTTATGCTATTTGCTTTTTACTCATGTACTCATACAATTTTATTTCCTTGTATGTAACGTGGGGGATCACATTGCAACCTGCAGCTTAGGGCAGGAGTATATTCCCTAAATCAGAGAACTAGACTGTACCAAACAGAGTTGTGTTAATGCTGCAACCACCCTGTGAATGGATTCATAATTCCCTGGGTGAATATAAATACAACCTAAAAAACATTATTTATGAACAGAAGGATAAAAGCCAAAAAGGGTAATTTGTGGGAGAAGGCCATGATCAGAAAGGTTGAGGTTTAAACTATTAAATATTTATTCATGGACTCATACATTTACATTTCCTTCAATGTGACATGAAGGATTACCTTGCAACCTATAGCCCAGGTATTTCATCAATCAAGTCTGATATGTTTGTTTTCAGGCGGTACATCCAGCGTTGTCCCCTGTTTAGAAGAATTTGGGAGATGTTACTGTTTTAGTTAGGAATAATCTTTTCCAAAAGTACAGATTCAAGCTCTTTGTCAGAGTAGTTGTGTTCCTAATAGTGGTTGGTCATGAGGTGCAGAGAAAGCATATCGAGGAATAAATATAGAATTGCATAAATATCGTGGTAAAAATATCGTGGGTCAGGAATATCGACAGAAAAATCCTCGTCGTTAAGAATATCGATTTTAGGTAAGTAATATCGATTTAAAAAATATCGAAGTGTTAAATATCGTTTGTAAAAATATAGGGGCTCATTACGATGGAGGAACGATCGCCACCGCCGGGCCGGCGGTGGCGATCGTTCCGCCATCAAACTGAGAATTTCCCACCGCCATATTAGGATGGCGGTGGGTATTTATTTATTTATTTATTTATATGGCGCCTGAATCGACCCCCGGAGGGGTATCTCTGCGCTTCGGACAGGCAACAAGAAAAGCTAAGATGCTAGAACCAAATCAGAAACAGAAAAGAATAGTCTTAAGATGCTTTCTGAATTGTAGGTGGTCGGGGCATTGTCTCAAGTGCATGGGGAGCTGATTCCAGTAAAGAGGGCCAAGGTGGGAGAGTGCCTTCCCACCCAGCCTAGCTTTCCTAACTCGGGGGACCACAAGAAGGGATTTAGATCCAGAGCGGAGGGACCTAGAGGGCATGTATGGCCTAAATTTCTCTGTAATATAGGCGGGGCCGAGGTTGTATATAGCTTTGTGAATAGTACAGCAAACTTTAAACTTAACCCGCTCGCGTACTGGGAGCCAGTGAAGCTGATGAAGAAGAGGACGGGAAGCAGTCCTGGAGGGGGCATTGAGGACCAGTCGCGCCGCGGTGTTCTGGACCACCTGCAATCTACAGAGCGAGGACTCATTGGCTGAGACCAGGAGGCCATTGCAGTAGTCCAGACGGCTCAGTATGAGTGCCTGCGTCAAGGTCTTCCGAGTTGAGTCAGGAAGCAAGGGAAAGACTCGGCGTAGTAGGCCCAGCGTGTGAAAGCAGGAGCCAGCTGTCTGAGCAGCGTGCTCCTTCAAAGTGAGAACCTGGTCCAGACGAATGCCTAGGTTCTTAACAAGGGACTTGGGGGCAGGAGGACGCAAAGTCCGTCTGCCGCTTTTCCGCCGGTGGCAATCGCACCGATTGCCTGGCGGGCGGAACAGGGCCACTAATATGGTGGCGGTGCCTAGCAGGCACCGTCCGCCATATTAGGATGTGGGTTTTGGGAGGCCTTTCCATGGCGGCGATGCCGCCATGGAAAGGCTGGCGGAGATTGGGTTTGGGGGCCCGTTGCGGGCCCCCCATGTGGGGGGAGTGTCGCTGCACTGGGGGGTACCCATGGTACGCCCCTGCATTTCAATGCACCAAGTGGCAGGCACCGCATGGTGCCTGCCACGTGGTGCAGGGAAATGCGGTGCAAGCACCTTTCACATTGTGGACGCTGCTGCAGCCAGCAGCACCGCCCGCAATGTTAAAGGCCCAGGATGCTCCCGCCAGTATAGCGGTCGCATCCTAATTGCAGTGGTGGGACCGCCGCATGTCTGGCGGCCGGTCCCAATGACCGCTACGGTGGCGGCCGGACAGAGTCCGCCCGCCATCGTAATCAGCCCCATAGTTCTTAAATATATCGATTTTTTATTAATGTTATGTATTTTAGTATATATTTTATATGTGTGTGTTGTTTGTTTGTATTTTTATTATATGTGTTAAAATGTTAGTAGTTAATAAAAAAAATGTAATTTAATTTTGCGTTTTTAGTTCCGTAGCGGGTCGTGGGTTTATAGGGGAATAGGGTGGGAAGTAATTTAATTACATAAAATTTATTGATTATTTATAGTAGTTATTAAAAAAAAATTAATTGAATTTTGCGTTTTTTGGTCCGTAGCGGGTTGTGGGTTTATAGGGGAATAGGGTGGGAAGTAATTTAATTATATAAAATGTATTGATTATTTATAGTAATTATTATTATTTTTTTATTTGAAATTCGCGTTTTTAGTTCCGTAGTGGGTTGTGGGTTTATAGGGGAATAGGGTGGGAAGTAATTTAATTATATACAATTTATTGAATAATTTTTATTTATTAATATTTGTTTAATAGTGATGTTATAGTGTTAAATGTGTAAATTCATTTATTAATAATTGTTTACTAATTAGTTGTTAATTAATTTCAATTAATTAATTTGTAATTAAGTATGGTAATTGTGTAATTAATTTTAGGTGTGTGTTGTGGTGTTTATAGGTGCAAATGGTGTGAAAGGTGGGAACTAATTTATTTTTATTGATGAATTATTAATTCGTTGTTAATTAATTTAAATTAATTAATTAGTAATTAATGATGGTAATTGTGTAATTATTTTAGGTGTGTGTTGTGGTGTTTATAGGTGTAAATGGTGTGAAGTAATTTATTTTTATTGATGAATTCTTAATTAGTTGTTAATTAATTTAAATTAATTATTTAGTAATTAATTATGGTAATTGTGTAATTAATTTTAGGTGTGTGTTGTGGATATTATAGTGTTAAAGAATGTGTACTCAATGAATGTTTATTATCTGTTTTATTAATAATATATTTTAAATTCATTAATTATGTTAATTATGGAAATAAATGTAAATAAAAAAGTTGATGTCTTTTTTATTTGTGTGGTGTTATAGGGTAGGAAATAAAAGAAATACATTTATGTTTTAAATAATTTGTTTGTTAATATTTGCTCCTTTTAAATAAATATTGTTTATAAATGTATTTATTAATTTATTTTATATAATATTTGTACCTTTTTGTTATATGTAATTAACAGTATAATATGTGTTCTTTTTATATGTTTCATATATTTAATTGTATATTTTTAAAATATTGTTTATTTATTTTTAAGAATTTTTTTATTTTTTTATTGTTTAAATGTTATTAGTAATTTGTGTTTCTCTGCTATACAACACTTTCTCTACTGTGCACTCACTGGAGTGGGAATAGTAATTTTTACCCCTCCGCTATCCAATACTTTCCCTACTGTTGCACTCACTGGAGTGGTAATAGTAATTTTTACCCCTCCGCTATCCAGCACTTTCCCTACTGTTGCACTCACGGGAGTGGAAATAGTAATTTTTACCACTCCACTATCCAATACTTTCCTTACTGTTGCACTCACTGGAGTGGGAATAGTATTGTTTACCCCTGTGCTACCCAACACTTTCCCTACTGTTGCACTCTTTGAAGTGGGACTAGTAATGTTTACCCCTTCGCTATCCAGCACTTTCCCTACTGTTGCAATCACTGGAGTGGGAATAGTAATTTTTACCCCTCCGCTATCCAATACTTTCCCTACTGTTGCACTTATTGCAGTGGGAATAGTAATTTTTACCCCTCCGCTATCCAATACTTTCCCTACTGTTGCACTTATTGCAGTGGGAATAGTAATTTTTACCCCTCCTCTATCCAGCACTTTCCCTACTGTTGCACTCACTGGAGTGGGAATAGTAATTTTACCACTCCGCTATCCAATACTTTCCTTACTGTTGCACTCACTGGAGTGGGAATAGTAATTTTACCCCTCTGCTATCCAACACTTTCTCTACTGTTGCACTCTTTGTAGTGGGAATAGTAATTTTTACCCTTTCGCTATCCAGCACTTTCCCTACTGTTGCACTCACTGGAGTGGGAATAGAAATTTTTACCCTATCGCTATCCAGCACTTTCCCTACTGTTGCAATCACTGGAGTGGGAATAGTAAATAAATATTGTTTATAAATGTATTTATTAATTTATATTATATAATATTTGTACCTTTTTGTTATATGTAATTAACCGTATAATATGTGTTCTTTTTATGTTTAATATATTTAATTGTATATTTTTAAAATATTGTTCATTTATTTTTAAGATTATTTAATTTTGTTTAATTGTTTAAATGTTATTAGTAATTTTTGTTTCTCTGCTATACAACACTTTCCCTACTGTTGCACTCACCGGAGTGGGAATAGTAATTTTTACCCCTCCGCTATCCAATACTTTCCCTACTGTTGCACTCACTGGAGTGGGAATAGTAATTTTTACCCTTCTGCTATCCAGCACTTTCCCTACTGTTGCACTCACTGGAGTGGGAATAGTAATTTTTACCCCTCCGCTATCCAGCACTTTCCCTACTTTTGCACTCATTGGAGTGAGAATAGTAATTTTTACCACTCTGCTATCCAATACTTTCCTTACTGTTGCACTCTTTGAAGTGGGAATAGTAATTTTTACCCCTTCGCTATCCAACACTTTCCCTACTGTTGCAATCACTGGAGTAGGAATAGTAATTTTTACCCCTCTGCTATCTAACACTTTCCCTACTGTTGCACTCACTGGAGTGGGAATAGTAATTTTTCCCCTCCGCTATCCAACACTTTCCCTACTGTTGCACTTACTGGAGTGGGAATAGTAATTTTTACCCCTAAGCTATCCAACATTTTCCCTACTGTTGCACTCATTGCAGTTGGAATAGTAAATTTAATTATTTCGCTTTCTAACATTTTCCCTACTGTTGTATTTATTGTATTACGAAATGTACGTTTTAATTTTGTTTTAATAGTTTAATGTTTTAATTAATTATAGAATGTTTTTTTTTATTTTAAATTATTGATATATGTATATGTTTTATTTATATATAATTTAAAAGTTTAAAAATTAAATAAAGATAATAGTTAATAAATTATTTTAAAGTAAATATATGTATATGTATAAATTATGTTTGCGTGTTTATATTTTTTAAATGAAGTTGAATTTTTATATTTAGTCAAAATGTATATTCAATGTAATTTATTTTGTTAAAGATAATATTAATATTTTATATATTTAATATATATTATCTTATTTTATTTATATTTTTAAATCGATATTTTTTACATCTATATTTTTTACTTTGATATTTTTGATTCAATATTTTTGTACTTACCTGTTTGAGTATAGGGAGTCGATATTTTTACAATCTATATATTTTTTCCAATATTTTTACCATTGATGTTTTTACCATCGATATTCTATCAGTGAACCTGGTCATGCATGTGGAGCTTTTCTTACACCTGATAGTACTCCGGTTTTCGCCTACCCTAATGCATATCTTTCATGTAGTCATGTCTATAAACCTTAACACAGGCATGTTATCATACAGATCACATTTTCACTATTGCAATTAGTGTGATGTTTAACTATCCATGGGTTGTCCGTGCTGATGTCTATTGCTTTGTATGTTTTTGTAAATGGGCAGACTGAACACCTACCACATGGGAAATGTCCTTGTACAAGGATGATGTCCCATAGGGTGTTTTGTCATGCTGTTGATAGGTTTGGGGGCCTATTACCTGTGTGTACCATCCTATCTCTGAGGTTGGTGCTCTTTTCAAAAGAAAAAAGGCTGATAGGCCAATTGTTCCCTGCTCTCTGTAAAATGTTCCAATTCTTTATAATAATTTTCTTCCCTCTGTTGGAAATCAGTGTAAACGTGGTTACACACATAAGCTTGTCTGATTGCTCCTTGGGATATGTTTCAAGTAAAAAGTCCCGATTGTTGTTTTGTGCATGTTTTTTTTGCTTGTTTGATGCTGGTTCTTGGGTACTGATGGACTCAAAGTTTTTCAGTGAGTCTGTAAACTTGTTCATTGAATGTGGCCATATCCGAACAATTACGCCTGATTTCGAGATATTGGGATGATGGCTATTAAAACAGAGAAGCCCATTTTTGTCTGTTGGTTTCTCACAAACTTTGGTTGCCAACTTGTTGTCTCTGCACTGGAGCTCTAAATCCAAAAACACAATGGTGTTGCTACAAATGTGTGAGTACATTTTAGGAAAGGGTTTCTATTGTTTATTCAATGGGTAAAGGCCTCAGCTATATCCCTTTCTCCACATCAGACAATGAAAACATCGTCAATATACCTGTGCCATGCCATTATGTTATTGTGGTAAGGATTGCCTGGGGTGTATTTGTTGTCACACTTAAATTGGTGTACGTATAGGAAGGCCAAGCTGGCAGCAAAGGTACTGCCCATCGAAGTTCCTTGTACCTGGTGATATAAGGTCCCGTCATAATTCATTCAGGAACAAAATTAATAGGAGTGGTGGAATCTATGCTAGTATGTCTTAAAATGGTTTCAATAACTGGTAATGTTTCATCATGAGGGATACTAATGTACAATGCCTCGATATCCATGGTAGTAAGCATATCAGTGTTGGAACTGATCTGTAGGTCATTTAACAGGCATAGGGCATCCTTGGTATCTTTAAGAAAAGATGGCATTTTAGTTACGAGAGATTTCAGGAACCAATCACAAAATTGTGACAAGGGTTCTAGCATGGAGCCAATGCCTGAAACTATGGGTCTCCCTGGTGGTGCGTGCTTGTTTTTATAGATTTTTGGAAGGATGTAAAATTGGGCAATTCTGGGATCTTTAGCTAACAGGAAATCTGCTTCTTTATCGGCTATCCAACTCACAGCATGGGCCTCTTCCACCATGCTCCTTATAGTGTTTCCCAAGCATGGGCTTGGATCTTCTCTTAAGATTTTGTAGCTATTTCTGTCCTAAAGGAGCCGCCTACCTTCTCTGTCATACATGTCGTATGACATAACCACAATTGTGCCCCCTTTATCTGTAGGTTTTATTACAAAATTCCAGTTATTCGCCAGTGATTTAAGAGCCTTTTTCTCTTCGTTAGAAAGGCTGTGAAAGATATTTCCCTTGTTAGTCTGAATTGTTTCAATTTCCCTAATCACCACTAGTTTGTACTGCTACAGGAGTTTGTTGTCGAGCTGGTCGGAACATGGACTTGTTCTTAAGCCCCGTATTCTTAAAAGTCATGTCAGCAGTGGGATTATCCTAAAAAAAAGATCAGAGTCTGCTCTTTCTAAATAATTGGTCAAGCTCACATCTCAGATTGGATTCGTTAACAAGTGGTGGTGGGACAAACCCTAATCCATTGTTTAAGACTTCAAGTTCTGTTTTAGAAAGAGTTGTGGGGCTAAGATTAACCCCCAAGGGGTCGATTCCGATTCCGTTTGTAAAGTGAACCGACCGACACGTCCCGGGATAAAGTACCGACCGACACGTCTCGCCGCCGTACGACCCGCGCAGTACGATGGAAAGCCTGTGAATTCCAACCGACTCTCCCGAATATGAACCGGACGATGGAGCCGTACGGAAAAATAGCCTCCGGCCGGAAAAAGCCCTCGAGCAGTACCGTCCGACATGTACCCGGAACGGAGCCGAGCGACACGTACCCGTGACGTACGAGTTGCAAAGTACGATGCCATACGTGGGAAACAAGAACGACTCGCATGGAGCACAAGCCGCACGACCGACACGCACACGATACAAACACTCAAACCAACGGACTCAGCCCGCGACCGACTCGAACTCCCGCGAGCGAAACGAACGCCCACGACCGAGTCGAACGCCCATTGACCGAGTCGCACACGACATACACAACACAGCATAACAACAGCGTGAAAGGCTCGGAGAAGCCTGTACGACTCACCAGCAGCGTCCGGCACGGTCAGAAGAAAATCTCGTACACACACACAAACAACAGCTGACCAAACACAAAAAAAGGACCAAACAAGCACTGACAACGAAAATATATTTAAAAAAAATAAAATCAATTAAGAGAGACACACCCACAACTCAACACATTTAAAGGCCACCAATCACTCCCATGAGCCATTGCCATTTCCTGAGAACCTCCACACACACAACTATGCTGACACACACCATTGCCATCTCACCAACAGCATTCACACACACACACCCACAAACCTCACTTGCACCCTCACACACACACACACACCAATCACCACCACCCCACCACGACCCCAAACCCCCCATCCACCCCACCCTCACCACCAACACCACCCCCCACTACCCCAAACCCCCCATCCACTCACCCCTCACCATCACCAACCCACCCTCCCACCCCCCAACACCAGTACCCCAACCCCCCATCCACCCCACTCACCACTACTACCACCACCACCACCCCCGCCACCCCCCACCACCACTATCACAACTCCCCCATCCACCCCCCTCACCACTACCACCCCCACCACCCCCACCCCAACACCACTACCCCAACTCCCACATCCACCCCCTCACCACAACCACCACCACCACCACCAACCCACCACCCTCGACACCACCACCACCACCACCATGCCCCCCAAGAAGAATCCAAAGTTCACAGATAGTGAGTTGACAGTGTTGGTAGATGAAATCATCAGAGTAGAGCCACATTTGTTTGGCACATTGGTACAGAAGACCCCCATGTCCCAGAAGGCCAAGATGTGGGAGAGAATCGTCAACAAGGTGAACGCACAAGCACCTTGTTTGCGCACAAAGGACGACTGCCAGAACAGGTGGTATGACGTGCGCAGGAGGGTCAAGAAGCTGCTGGAGAAGGACCATAAGCTCAGCAAGCACACCGGCAGCGGCCCCCTGCCAAACCCGTTTACTTCCGGTCCTGGGAGGAGAAGGTGCAGGCCATCTTACCACCGGAGAGCATACATGGTCTGACTGACATCCCAGAGCCTGGTGAGTACTCAAATAAGAGACTCAAGATTGTGGGGCCATGTACACATGTCACCGTCAAGGGGACAGGCAAAACAACTTCCGTCAACAAAGCCACAGTAACACAAACAAAGTCATCCCTACAGCCATATGCCTGGCACAGCAACACAACACCTGCTATCTCTTACCAACATTGAACTATGTCATCACGTGTACAAACTTAGCAAAAATCAGAGCAACTCAGTGCCACAAAACCCCAACAGACACTGCCACACAGTCTGCCACCACTGTCACACCACCTCACAGGGAACCTGACCCACAGGAAGGAAGCTCGGGGATGTTGGGGAAGTCAGTGTAGCCAAAAGCATGATGGGAGTTGTAGTCAAAGCCAATAGCCCCCCTCACAAATGGACCAACAACACCACTTCGAACCATGCGCACCTCACAGGCAGTGGAAATGTACCCTCAAGATGGCTGACACTGGGTCCTGCTGTGGGGAGCACAAGGCCCTGATGGGCTATGTGCACATACCAAATGCAGGACCCTGATGCCTGACATCCTGAAAGTCAACTGCCACTCCCTGCAAGGGAAGCATACACAATAGTGGCCCATCTGGCCATGGAGGGAGAAGCACTGCCAGCTCTGACCATGCCCACCACCATGTGCTGTCACACACCCCTCAACACAAACTCCACACAACTCACCTGGGAGAAGGCATTTACCCACACTTCATGCAAACAACACCCAAGACCCACCATACTGGCTACTGCTGTGTGACGTACAGGGACTGTTGCCACTTGTGTACAACCACCACTACACCACTGACTCACAACCTCAACATCAACCCACACTCACCGACATTGAAGCATGTCTCTGTGTGAATTGCCTGGCCCCTGGGGGAGGAGGAGGTACTGCAATGACACAGAAAACCAATGAGGCAGCTGCAAATCACATCTATCCAGCAAAAACTAACAGCAGCCCTGGGAACACACACTGCCAAACCAAAGAGCAGGGCAAGATGGCTGACACATGGATACAATGTATGAGTAGGCTGCTAGTCACACACACGCATCGACCAACCCAATCACAGTCACACTGCCAGCTATTGGAAATGTACCTTTGCACTCAACTTCCGGGGATGCAGTGTCCCAGGGACCCCTCTGGCCTGGACAGGTAGGCGCGGATTGTAGTTGACAAGTGCAGAAATGCAGACCTACCACAGAGATCCAAACACACAGCAACTCACATACACAGCAGTGACAGGGGACACCTGACTGACTACAATGGACCTACCAACATCCCTCACACTGTAGCATGCTGACATACACTCAAACACCCGTTGTCAGCCACATGAAACGCAGACATTGTCCAGTATTGTAGGCATCATCCACACCACACAGCACTCACTGACATGGACACTGGGGACACAAGGACTAACATGGGCTGCACTGGAGCAGGCATGCAAGTCACAGCTGAAGCAACCGAACACACACCTCTGGTCACGACTCTAGTAAAGAAAGACAGCCGCAGCGAACAGTCCATACCACCATGGAGGACATTGACATCACAAAGCATGTGTGCAAACACAAAACTCACACACAACTCCATTAGCAACAGTGACACCATCACCTGTGTGAAATGGGATGTGGACTGGGGACACAGACAACACAGAAGAGAACATCAGGACAACCCGGGCATGCTGGACTGTGACCAGGTTGTGCAGACACACTAATGTGATGCACATTGACTGACACAAACTGGCATCACACATGCCCCAAACAGAGATCCCAAACTAGGTGCCTTTGCAAGGATGCCAGCGTCAAAGCACAAATGTTGACAGGGATGAAACACCTGTGTCAGGCATGTGTCAGCACCAGTGCAGGAATGGCACAGTACAATCCAGCGTGCAATTAAGATGCCAGGCAGGCAGACAGCTAGACTTGACAACCAAAGTGCCTCAGGGTGTCAGGTGAATGCACCACACTAATGGAAATCTCCCGCAGTGACAAAGTAGGATGATGCAATGGACAGGCATGCAACACCAACCACAGTGGCCAATGTCATGTGTATGAACCATTTATGTCCATGAATACATCACTAACATTGTGTCTTCCTTCCAAACACAGGGGCAGATGTGGACACAACCACAGACGAGGAAGAGTCCCAGTCCCAGGCTCCGGTGGACCCACTGGCTCCGGTGGCGCACAGTCTCACACCTTGTCGGACGACACCCAAGCTGGCCCCTCCGGTCTCGGCCCTCATGCAGCCCCTCGGCAACATTCACCTGCCCCCCTTGAAACCACCCCTGCAACTGCTGATACACCGCAAGCCACCCCTGCCAACACGGACAGACCCACCGAACCATCAGACGGCACAGAGTCACAGGGCACCAGGGCACCTGACAACAGCAACAACATCCAAGGTCCCCCTGTGACACCTGTGCGGAACACCACAGGTGCTGGCCGTGTGGCGAGGGGTGGTGAGAGGGGTGGGAGGCCGAGCAGAGGCTCCACTGAGGGTGCGGGTCTGCAGGATGACACCCACCTGGAACGCATCATGGATGCGTACCAGGAGAGCACCGGAGGGTTCAGCCAGGTAGTGGGGATCCTCACGGACATCAAAGAACAGCAGGCTGCCCACCATGCCCGCTTGGACTCCCACATGTCCCGTGTTGAAACACACCTGTCAAATATGGAGTCCAAGTGGGATACCATGGAAGATATAGCAGTGGTGCACCGGGAAATGTTGACCTGCCTCCGCCAGATCAGCACCAACTTGAGCTCACCTCCCTGTGCGACGACTACATCTCGGGCAACAACATCTGCCACTGCCACAGGGAGTGAGGGGGGGTCTGGTGGAAGCCCCCGTGCACGGCAGCAGCCTGCAGGTGAGGCTCCCCCTGAGAAGAAGAAGAGGGGTCGTCCGGTGAGGAACAAGTGAGACGAAGATGCCCATGCACATCCCCCAGGTAACCAACACCTGTTCTGGACAGTGACCTTTGTGTGCAAACCGTTCACCTTGTTGTACGACATCGTACTCCCCACATGACATGGAGGGTCTGAGTTGGAACAATGTGCTTAATGACTGTGGACTGTACTCTAGACATTTCATCTACCAACACTCCTAACTTGTTATCTGTGAACTTTGGATCCTAAAGCCAACGGACAACACTCCCAATCCTGAGCACCATCCCCACTTATGTGCTAATAAATTCACCTAAACACAAGACGTGACTCTGTGGTGATTGAGAGGTTGCCAGTGGCATGTAGATCTGGATGTGCTGAAGAACACTGTGCATGCAGACCTGTACTGTGATGAGTACACTGTCATGTCAGTCAGGCCAATGTGCCACATATGTGGGAGACACACCACCAGGTCTACTTTACACATGCCCACCACGTCCAACCAATTCATTGCCAACATCAATGTTGACAAGCAAGCCTGTGGTATGCACAAACTACACAGCCAACCTGAGTCAGTGGTGACAGGCCCACAAGTGCAGTACGTCAATGTCAGTCTGATGTGTAGGCACAAGCAACACACATCAGAAGGTGCAGCACAGTTTATTGTCAGGCAATTGCCACATGTCCCTTATTACACACATGCAAGCTAGCAACACCTGACAGTGGGCACACGGTCACCAAGTGGATAACTACGGAAGTTCTGGGGTGCCTGGCACATCACTCGTCGGGACACTAACGACTCCATCCTGGCAGTGGAGCATGGGCATCAGGGGTCTCTGTACACTAAATAACAACCACAGTACCCTGTGAAGGACAGACAGAAACACAATTGTTAACACTGCATGACGCCATACAACTGCAACACACATGGCAAACACAAATCACAGACTACACCACCCCAAAATACTAATCATCACACAACTGGTGGGGAGTACAGGTAAACTGGATGGACACATCACTGCAGGCATCCACACAAGTAGCACACAGCCACACGCAAGGTGCACCACACACACAAAACATGCACACACAACACATTTACAACACATCACTGTATACTCACATTCAGGAGAAGAAGTTGTTGATGAGCTGTGTGCGGACATCCTCCGCAGCCTCATCATCGCTACTGGCATCCTGGCCCAGGCCAGGATCCTCCACAGGTGGCGGGTGTTGGTCATTGTCATCCTGGATGAGGGGCAACTCCCTTCGCACTTCCAGATTGTGCAGCATGCATGCTACGATGATGATCCGGCACACCTTAGCAGGGGCATACGGGAGGGCACCTCCTGTCTTGTCTAAACACCTGAAGCGGCTCTTCAGGAGTCCAAATGTCCGCTCTATCACCCTCCTGGTACGACCATGTGCCTGGTTGTAGCGCATCTCGGCTGGTGTCACAGGGTTCCTCAGGGGTGTCAGCAACCATGGCATGTTGGGATATCCAGAGTCACCTACATACAGACACATGCACATTAGAGGAGTTGGAGAAAAACAGGTAGCACACAATTGGCAGGCACACACAATGAGGAAAAGTCAGTACACACCAACAAGCCAGGCACGTAGATTCTGCATCCGTGACATCAGTCTAGGGACACGACTACTCCTCATCACATAGGCATCATGCGCAGACCCAGGGAAACGGGCACACACATGGGAGATTGTCATGTCCGCCAAACAAACCACCAGAGCATTGATGGAGTGGAAATGCTTGCGGGTCCTGTATGGCAGCTCATGTGCCTGTGGTGGCACCAAAGCCACATGTGTCCCGTCAATGGAGCCTATGACATTTGGCATCCTCCCCAGGGCATAGAAGTCACCCTTTATGTCTGCAAGTCGTTGGGGTGTGGGGAAATAGATGTACAGGTCCAGGAAATGTAACATGGCCTCCAACACATCCCGAAGCACCCGACTGAACATTGTCTGCGACATCCCTCCACCAGAAGACACAGTGTTCTGGAAGGTACCCGTCGCAAAGAAATGAAGGGCTGCCATCACCTTCACCTTGGGGGTCAGTGCCGTCGGGTATGCCCGGCCAGGTTGCAGGTGTGGGCCCAACTGCCCTGCCAACTCCTCAATCACTGCCCTGGTGAAACGGTACTTTCTGATGGACTCACGTTCCACCATCGTTGCCAGGTCCGGGAATGGCCTAGGTACATTTGGGGCCCTGCAGTACAGACAGAAACAAAGGATGAAGGCACACCCTCCAGCAATGTCACAAATCCACAGCAACACAGCCCATCATAAACAAACACATAACACAATGAGCTGAGGTGGTTGCCACAGGTTACAGACACTAATGTCCCATACATGGCATCAACGCACATTGAAGCCCAAGATGTGCACATGACAGGGCCCCTGTTGTGCCATGACAAAGCAATGGGCCCTAGCACAGTACATCTGCCCTGTTGCCACCTACCACACAAAGCCCACAGTGACTAGTGAGGACAGATATTTTCTCCACATCACAGCTCCCTGACTGACAGTTACACAGGCATGATGTGACGTATCGTTGACATTACACACAACAAGCATGTTAGCCACAGTCCATGTGCCCTGTCGCCACAAGTGGACATATGTAGGTGTCTGTGCCACCCCCACACAACAACACTGTGCATGTACAAACCAATGTGATGTGTGGATCAGCTCACATTGGATCACACCACATGCACACAGATAGTGTATGGACATCACAATGTCGACACTGGTTCACCCTGCGTTGAAGCTACTAACACTGATGAGACAGGGTACATGTGACACGACACACACGCACATCCTGGCTGGGACTGTGTCCATTGCCAATGTCCTGTACTGCATTGCTGCACCCCCTGTGGCAATGGGCACACCACACATGTATGTGTCCACCCACATCCGGGTCCAGCCTGGGAGTGCTTGTCAACAAGTGGCACACGACCAAACACATCCTGTGCCCCCAGACACACACATAAGAGGCAGCCATACATGACTGGGGACACACTGTGGCACAGGCAGTGGTGCCATTGGTGTGCCCCATAGTCCCTAGCTAGTGACAGAGGATGTCATCTGTCAGGAATTGACAGCAAGGCTGACCGACACGTTCAATGTCCCCAAAACCCAAATAACTTGTTCGGACCGAGCCGTGCGCATGTCAGGGACATACATTGCAATGGCGACGGACGCGTGTGACGCGTCGGTTGTGTATGACCGAGCCGCGCGCATGTCAGGGACACACATTGCAATGGCGACGGACGCGTGTGACGCGTCGGTCGTGTATGACCGAGCCGCGCGCATGTCAGGGACACACATTGCAATGGCGACGGACGCGTGTGACGCGTCGGTCGTGTATGACCGAGCCGCGCGCATGTCAGGGACACACATTGCAATGGCGACGGACGCGTGTGACGCGTCGGTCGTGTATGGCCGAGCCGCGCGCACGTCTTGCCCATTGAATCTGATGGAGACGGGTGTGTGTTGCCATTCAAAATCCGCGTAGTACAGTCATTTGCTGGGCCCTGCACCCTCATTGGCCATGAGCTGTCATGGTGATGGACGCGGATCTGAAATTTGAACGAGGCGTGTGCAGGAAATTCAGTTGGAGTCGTACAACATTGTTGCAATTGCCAGTGTGTCATGGAGGTGATGTTTTAAATGATGCTGAAGGCGTGTACGAGTCGTGCTATCCCATGGATTGGCCAAATTCATAGGATGCAAGCTTTTTGGACCTATCCCTTTGTACCCCAGGGCAGACATGCCTCCACAGCACAGATATAAGGCTGCCTGGCCCCCAGAGAACCCACTTGCCTGCACCACATGCTACTGGAGCACATCAAGATCATCACTGCTGCTGTCTCTGCTTCCTCTGGCTTCAATGATGGCACGTACTGTGGAGAGGGCCCCAGCCTTCAGTGAGGAGGAGAACCAGGCCCTGCTGGACGGGCTCCTGCCGCAGTACACCAAGCTCTATGGGAAACCAGGGGAGCAGGTGAGTGTGCTGTCCACTGCTTTGCTAATTGTGCTACTGGTCTGACCAGCAGCAGCAGTAGTGTGTACACCAGTGGCTTGGTTGCCCACTGACTACTGCTCTTGCCACAAATCTGGCACCCACATGTACTGCACAGTTGCAGTGCAGTGCAAGGTGTATTGTCACTAGGTCCCCTTCCCAGGCCATGTCTCAAAGCTGTGAGTGCTGGACACCGGTCCCTCAACCATAGTTGCACCACCTGTGTACCTCATTAGCCTTGCTGATGCCCACGTGTGACTGCCTGTGTGTTGCACTAATATGTTGCCAGTGTAGTAATGTCCTCTGCACTTTGTCATCCTCACAGGTTGCTGCCCAGAAGAAGCATGATATCTGGAGGAGCATCGTCCGGGCGGTGAGATCCGTGGGGGTCTACAGGCGCAGGATCCGCAACTGCCAAAAGAGGTGGCAGGACCTTCGGGCTGGACCCGGAGGATCGCACGGGTCCAGCTGAAGCTGTCGCCTCCACGCAGGAGGGGCGGACACCGGACCCTGACCCCCCACATGCTCCGGATCCTGGCGGTGGTCTTCCCGGACCTGGATGGGCAGCTGAAGGCCAGACAGCAGCAAGGAGGGGGTGAGTACATGACTGCACTGTGTGCTGTGTCTAACATGCTATGTGCCCCCTCTGGCCTGGTAACACCTCAACAGTCCATTGTTCAGTTAGTCCAGGACCCATGTCCCTCTCTGGTGACTTGCCCCCTTCTCATCTGTTTGCCAGGTGTTGCTGTTTCTGTCTGGGCATAGTGTCACGTGGGAACTGTGCCCTTACATGTGAAGGTGCATGGGATGTGGGCCAGCATTGCTTCAGGGGACTCAGTGTTGTGCTTCAAGGGTGGGACCATTGTACAGTACATGCCAGGGTCCTGGTATTTATCTGCATGTACTCCTGTCATGTGGCCAATTGACAGCTCGGGCTCACCACATGTGCCTGGGGCATTCGGCACACACCCATGCTGCTGGTTGGGTAAACCCTTTGGGGCCTCTGGAGCATGTACCTCAAGTGTGTCACATATGCACAGCCACCTGCCTACTGTCCATGGCTATCACCTGTTCCACGTGGAGCAGGACAGTCATGGCTAGTCCAGGGCATGCTACAGTCTGTACTCCCACTCCCGTGTCTCGGTTGGCACTTTGTGCCAGGTGAACAGTTCCCTCAGGTGTCTGCCCCTGTGTCATTGTGCTGTGGCACCGTTGTCAGGCCCACTGGTGTGTACATGGGTTTGGGGTCAGCATGCAATCTGAGATGTGCCCATGTGAGACAATACCTCTGTGACATGTATGGATGTGATGACTTGACCGTGCACAATGGTGCCTGCAACCGGGTAGTTCCAGCAGCTGGGTGTCATTCACAGCAGAGTGCGAGTTGCTCAGCTTCAGAGTGCCCTGTCCCATGTCTCTCATGCGTCCAATGGATCTGGGGTGGGCACATCAGAATCCAGACGCTGTTGTTACTGTGGATGGTAATGTGTAGTTGGCAGCTGCAGAGTTTGCAGGCCCCATGTCTTGGGAATGTGACACAGTGGTGACAGTTGTTGTAGGGCTGCCCTGCCCCCTGTGACTGGAGACTGTGATGTATGATCTCACAGGCATGGCTGAGCCATGGGACTACACTACCTAGGGGTGATCCAGCAGGAGTGTGTCATGTGCAACATGCACTCCATTGTGCCAAGGTATGCAGGACTTGCGGGGATCAGGATGTCTGGTGCATGTACTCAGCCCCAGCCTCTCAGATGCAACACTGGCCATCCCTACGTCCAGGCAAATGTACAGGTCCATTGTCAGCAGATGTGATGTGTGCATGTTGACAGACCACTACGTATTTTCAGGTCTTGTCAAGTGATGGGTAGGTGGTGCATGTGTCTGCAGTGGGGTGTAGGGATCCTACATGCGCAAGACAGATGGGTGCAAGGGCAGGAGGGATGTGAATGCCATGCTCGACTCTCAGACTAACCATTGGCCTATGCAAATCTGTGTGAGCACTCCTAGCAAAGTTCAACTGATTGATGCCCGCACTTGGCCACTGATGTGCTGTACTTTCTGTGGTGTGTGTGGTCAGTGCAGATGACTAATGTGTTTTCATTCTATTTTCCCTGTGCAGATACAGACACGGACACAGAGGGTGACCGCTCCACGGACCAGGGGGAGCCAGAGAGCCAGACTGGGTCGGAATTTGAGGAGTCGGAGGGACCCAGTGGCACGGAGGGCGAGGGGAGTGAGTCTGTGGGCTCCTCGGCAAACACCACCGCAGCTGAGGACCACAGCAGCAGTGACGGGGACTTCCTTGTGGAGGCGGGTGGCAGCAGCCACCATCAAACACCTGTTGAGGTTGTCCCCGCCCCCACCATCACTGCCCTCCCCATGGCTCCCACATCTAAGGTCCGTGGAGGCGCCCGTGTTCATGGGCATGTCTCCTTCCAGTCAGGCACCGCACCCCCTACCCCTGTGTCCCCTGCAGCCCTGAGTGAGGAGTCTGTCGACCTGCTGCGGCAGATCCATGTGGGGCAGTCATCCATGCTGCGTGTCTTCCATGTGCACACAGGTCTGTTGAACCAGCTGGTGTCGTACATGGAGGGAATGTCATCATCCATGTCTGCCCTACAGAGGACCAGTCAGGGCATGGCCTCCTCACTGACGGCAGCAGTGTCCCTCCTCCAGCAGTCCCTCCCCCTCCTGCCCCTGCCCCATCCCCTACTCCCAGCACCCTCCCTGTCCAACTCACACACACACCTGCACCATCATTGCACACAACAGACCCAGGCACTACACACACCCCCAAGCCAAAGTCTAAACATGCACGCACGCATACTCAGGGGACTGAAAATACACTCACCGGGGATGGGTCAGACACACACACACATGCATCCACAGGCACTCCGCAGTCCTCCGATGCCTCACCCTCCACAGCCCCTTCCACGGCCCCTTCCACTGCCTCAACTGCATCCCCAGCTGCAAAGAGGCTCTTCCTGGTCGACCTCGGACTCTTCCCCACTGATCCATCCACACCAGCACACAAGGGGAAGAGGGGGTCCGGCCACACAGAGGGGGTGTCCCTCGCCCCCAGACACCCTCCCCCAGGCGCAGGCAGGCTGAGACACCACGCCGCAGGTCCCCCGCACACGGAAGAGCAAGACCCCACCACCGGCCCAACACTCCACCAGACAGTCTCCACCCGCCATCCCCCAGGCTCCCACTCCACAGGTCCCACCACCACACCCTGCCCCAGGTTCACCCACCCACCGCTACCGCATCCCCAAGATGCTCAGGCCTTCCCCACCTGCCTCTTGCTCTTCCAGCACCCCACACCCCACTCAGCCTGTGTGTGGCACTGCTGTGGAGGGCGTGCCCTCCCCTCCGTCCTGCCCACATCACCGGATCCACTTCCTGCTCCCCTGGGGATGGGCACTGCAGTGGAGTCTCTGCCCTCCCGGTCTGACTTGGGCACTGCAGTGGGTTCCGTGTCCACTCCCTCTGACCTGCCCACTGCAGTTGTGCCGGCACCCACTGCTCCTGACTTGTGCCCCCAGTTGTGCCGGCACCCACTGATCCTGACTTGTGCCCCCCAGTTGTGCCGGCACCCACTGCTCCTGACTTGTGCCCCCAGTTGTGCCGGCACCCACTGATCCTGACTTGTGCCCCCCAGTCGTGCCGGCACCCACCCTGTCAGACTCCTCCGCTGCAGCTGCCGCTCCTGCACCCACCAGCCCTTCCCTGCCTGTTTCTGTAGACCCATGATCCTGTACCTGCGGTGCCTGGCTGGCCTCTATGTATGCCCCTCCCAGGGGTATGTCCCCTTCCGTTGGCAGTGCAGGCATGCCAAATGTGGCATTTGGACACTTGACCCTGTTGGGTCTGTTTATGGACTGGCCATAGGCCTTCATGTTTTTCTTCTTGATTTTCCATTTCACAAATAACTCGGCTGAATAAAAGCTCCTTTTTGTTCACTAGTGGTTTTGCTTCAGATGTACATGATGTTGTTGATACTTGACATGCCCTTGCTCCAGTGATGGTGTATTCCATGGCTGGGAAATGTAGTGTCACTGTGCTGGAGACCATGTGGCCCATGGGGGGTATGTCCTGTTGGGGTGTGTATCCATGTCATCCTTTGCAGCAATCCGACGGGGTCATGATTATGGTCTTTGGAAATGTGTTATCTATCTTTTGTTAGCAATGTCTCATCAGTGTCTTACACACATGCACACCTGTTGGCCTTAGCATGGTTCAATTGGCCCATTTCACTGACTGTGTGGCCATCTCCAATGGACATGCAAGTGTATGCATCTATGTGGATGGACTCATCTGTGTCCTCAGTGCTACTTCATCTACATGTGTGTTGACTCTGTGCAGTTGACTCAGGGGACCCTCCCGTGCCCAGGCTGCTGTTACCAGGGCCACCAATGTGTGGTATATGTTAGCTGTGTGACAAAGTATACTGCTGACATGCTGGTGGCCTGCATGGACAACATATGGCACAGCTTTCCTTCCACAGGAGTGGAGTCCCCTCATGTCACTGTGCTGATGGGGGTTGAGACCCCATTGGCACAGTGCTCTACATATGCTGCATGTGTGATCCCCACACTCACCTTCATGTCACTGTGCTGATGGGGGCTGAGACCCCATTGGCACAGTGCTCTACATATGCTGCATGTGTGATCCCCACACTTACCTTCATGTCACTGTGCTGATGGGGGTTGAGACCCCATAGGCACAGTGCTCTACATATGCTGCATGTGTGATCCCCACACTCACCTTCATGTCACTGTGCTGATGGGGGTTGAGACCCCATTGGCACAGTGCTCATATATGCTGCATGTGTGATCCCCACACTCACCTTCATGTCACTGTGCTGATGGGGGTTGAGACCCCATTGGCACAGTGCTCTATATATGCTGCATGTGTGATCCCCACACTTACCTTCATGTCACTGTGCTGATGGGGGTTGAGACCCCATTGGCACAGTGCTCTACATATGCTGCATGTGTGATCCCCACACTTACCTTCATGTCACTGTGCTGATGGGGGTTGAGACCCCATTGGCACAGTGCTCTACATATGCTGCATGTGTGATCCCCACACTTACCTTCATGTCACTGTGCTGATGGGGGTTGAGACCCCATTAGCACAGTGCTCTACATATGCTGCTGTTTAGTACCACACAGTTACCTTTTGTACACTCAAGTGATGGGTGTTGAGGACATTACTGCAGTGCTCATGTGAGGCTTGGCTTGTGTTAGCCACACTATGGTATTGCAGCCACGTATTGTGAGTTACATTGTGTGTACATGGTCATGTTCACTGTGGTGGGTATTGTACACAGACTACATGTTGTGGTCATGAGGTTGTTGTGGATATCCTTTGGTTTGTAGTCCTTATGTTGGGGTATGGGGTATGTGTTACACATCACCCATCCTATGTGTGTGGGCATTGGTAGTGGTACTCACACAGTTCACTATTGGTGGTGGTGACAGGCAAGAGGCCCCCTATGGGTGGGGGTGTGAGTAGTCCCAGCCAAGAGGCCCCCTATGGGTGGGGGTGGGAGTGGTGACAGGCAAGAGGCCCCCTATGGGTGGGGGTGTGAGTAGTCCCAGCCAAGAGGCCCCCTATGGGTGGGGGTGGAAGTGGTGACAGGCAAGAGGCCCCCTATGGGTGGGGGTGTGAGTAGTCCCAGCCAAGAGGCCCACTATGGGTGGGGGTGGGAGTGGTGACAGGCAAGAGGCCCCCTATGGGTGGGGGTGTGAGTAGTCCCAGGCAAGAGGCCCCCTATGGGTGGGGGTGGAAGTGGTGACAGGCAAGAGGCCCCCTATGGGTGGGGGTGTGAGTAGTCCCAGGCAAGAGGCCCCCTATGGGTGGGGGTGGAAGTGGTGACAGGCAAGAGGCCCCCTATGGGTGGGGGTGTGAGTAGTCCCAGCCAAGAGGCCCCCTATGGGTGGGGGTGGAAGTGGTGACAGGCAAGAGGCCCCCTATAGGTGGGGGTGTGAGTAGTCCCAGCCAAGAGGCCCCCTATGGGTGGGGGTGTGAGTGGTGACAGGCAAGAGGCCCCCTATGGGTGGGGATGTGAGTAGTCCCAGCCAAGAGGCCCCCTATGGGTGGGGGTGGAAGTGGTGACAGGCAAGAGGCCCCCTATGGGTGGGGGTGTGAGTAGTCCCAGCCAAGAGGCCCCCTATGGGTGGGGGTGTGAGTGGTGACAGGCAAGAGGCCCCCTATGGGTGGGGGTGTGAGTAGTCCCAGCCAAGAGGCCCCCTATGGGTGGGGGAGTGAGTGGTGACAGGCAAGAGGCCCCCTATGGGTGGGGGTGAGAGTAGTCCCAGCCAAGGGGCCCCCTATGGGTGGGGGTGGTAGTGGTGACAGGCAAGAGGCCCCCTATGGGTGGGGGTGATGGGCAAGGGGGGGCCTGGGTGTTTGTCACAGGTTTACTGGTACGTGTCGGCTGTTTGTTTGGGGGGGGTGTCTGTTACCGTCTCCGTCGTTGGCGTCTGTTCCGGATCAGTCCATGGATGTAGAGGATCGGTATGGCCTGTGCGATGGGATTCATGTCGACACCGTCTCGTCTGCACTGGTCGTTGGTTCGTTTCGTCCCAGTTGCAGGCTTGTACGTCTCATGTCCGGGGATCGTGTTGTGGCGCGAATCGTTCCTTTCATGCAGCTTTTCCGGATGCTGTAACGTGCCGTACGTGTCGACTCGCTCGGCGCATAGGAAGTGCGCATCGTACTTGTCCGGCCGGAAACAGCTCTGACCTAGCCCCCGTGCGAGTCGATTCTGCGTTTACGGGACCGGGTCGTAGGGTGAATTGAGTATTTATTTGGCGAGTTCGTGTCGGTCGAGTTTTCAGCACATGCACGCATCGTACTTGATCGGCAGGACTGACCGGCTCCCGGGACGAGTCGGTCAGGAGGTAAGCGTCCGGACGGCTCTTTTTGAGCTGTCCGACCCGAATCGGAATCGGCCCCTAAGTTGTTGTTTTGCTTGGGCCCACCTGCTTGTTTTCCTTGACCTTGCTCCTCGTTATCATTTGGGACTCCTCTGCCCATTGAACCCGGGTGTTTTCTTTCTGTTTTCTCCTGCCCCTTCCTTTTCCTCATCCTCAAAAAGGATGTCTATTATGTTGGAAGGCGAACCTTGGATGTTGGTGTGGATAAGGCCAGAAACCAATGAAGCACCCTGGATGTGGAGGGCCTAAGGGTGGAAAGTATGGTGGATACTGATTATGAGCGCCCTCATTCCCCTGGCGTGGCTACTGTGATCCGACACTTCCCAACCCCCCATTACCGCCATATATACCTCTTCCGGGACTCTACTGAACACACAGGAAGCCATTAATCAATCATTCTATGAATATTACACAACGTTGTACGCGGCCCCAGCCATGCATGACCCTACTTCCATTCAGGACTTCCTCACGGAGATTCAACTCCCTCAGATTACGCCAGCCCACTACAATTCCCTAGAGGACCCCATTGCGGTAGATGAGATCATGGACACAATTGGACAGCTGGTGACTGGCAAGACTCCGGGGACGAATGGCTGGCCATCGGAGTTTTATTACACCTTCTCCGAACAACTAGCGCCCACGTTAGCCAATATGTATATGAGCGCCCTCATTCCCATTGCTGCTACTCCCATCTGAGCTGAAGGACCAATTAAATAGTGTGGGAGGTCTCCGTATATTTTGTTTTCTCATTTGTTGTGGTTGAGGGTTTGTATTATCATTCGTATATGTGACACCCCTGGCGCCTTGATCTTTAGATAACATCTGGATTGGAGTAAGGACAAAAGAATGACTGCCCTGTTGACCCCTGGACCTGACAAGAGAGGCTGCACCAACAGCTGGACTGCCTGCACCTTTTGCTCCTTGGGCTTGTGAAGAGAGGACTGTGCCTGTGGTGCCTGGTTAGTAGAAAAGTCACTCTAGAGCCCCAGACAGAAAATGTTAACTCCAAGAGTCAGTCAGATGACTCTCTATTCCAGCATCAGGACCATAAAAGCTGAAGGAGCCAATTCTGGCTAATCAGAAGCCACTGCCAAAGAAGTGTCGCTGACGTGCAGCCAAGAAGACCATCTCTGGATGCTCTAAAGTTGTACCCGTGTCTGCCGGACCCGGGAAAGTTGTCAGAGTGCGGATTGGACATCCAAGAAGTATACTAGCCTGTGTGAAAGGAAATCGCTGGACCTGCTTTGGCTGGAGACTGGTAGCCCAGTCACCACTGGACTTCTACAGCCATGAAGAGGACTTTGAGGGACCTCGACTCCTGTGGCCAAAGACGCCCCACCTCATCCATGGACCGAAGGATAACCCAAGGAAGAACCTTGTCAACCGCACAGCACCCAGTGCATCTTTCAGCATCCTGTATGCTCAGCATCAGGACCACTCCATTGAAGTCTATGGCGGTCCTTCCACAAAGTGTGGACCTGGCCTTGAGACTGCTTTAGAGAGCAGTTAACTCTTCATATACTCCATATTGGCCCCTTTGACTTTTTCCTTGTTGGAATTCGTCACCCAGTCCGGGCTGGAGTAGTCAAACAAAACTCTTTAAAACTTTTCAAAAATTTCTAAACTGAACAATTACCAGTGCTTGTTTGCAGTTCGGACTAAAAAGCGGGGATTTAGGTTTTAGTTAAAACTCTATATCTCCGGACCCCCTGGTGGCCTTTGCTCATCTAAGTGTCTAAAAATTTGTAAAAATATAATCTATTTTTATAAATTGATGTCGGATTTCTTTTGTGCTGCATGACTTTCTTATTTCGTTGTTTTGTGCTTCTAAATCCTTTTCATTAGTTCCTTTGTCTAAGCCTTGCTGCTTAAAGCAACAGCTACCCAGGGTTGTGCTAAAGATTTTACAAACGAGCCTGACTGGATCCAAGACGGTTTGGTGAGTGTATTACACTGTGAGGTCACAGACCCACACCATATAATATACTACAATCATCACACTAATAATTGAGCCTCATATGCTGGAAGGAAACTCCCTGCATAGGTCCATTTGTTTTTTAAGCAAAGCTGCTGTGCTGTGATGTCAGCTCTGCTGAAGCACATAGATCTCCACCTGTCTTTGTGGAGAACTCTAAAAATAGGTGGGATTTAGCCTGCCAGGGCAGTAGAGTACATCCCTCCGCTGACCAGTAAGAACTGAATACAGCCAACCAATTTCTAAATAAACAGTCCCTATGTCAGTTATACCCAACACGAGGATGTGATTAAGTTTTGCAGAAACATACATTACACTTCTTTTTTAAGTGAGTATTATGATGGTAATGTGCTGATGGCAGCAAATGGAATTCCATGTCCTCTGAAGACTTCAGGAGGAGGATTGCTTTAGTGTTTTTGCCTTTTTGAATGTTCTGATCTCAAGAAGGATGCAATCTGAGTCCCGAAGTTGTCTCTGACCAATTGACTTGGTATGGTCAATTTCTTGTCCATCGATGTTGGGGAGCCAGAGTGAAAAATGTGTTTGTAATTATGGCTAGTTTATAGATACTTCTTGTCTCAGTGGGGACCTATTTGAGTGTCGCTAATATATGAGCCATAAGATCAAACTTCTGTGATTCAGTGGCTGCCTTGCCACTGCGTTGAGAGATGCTTTCAGTGAGGCGTGGCTCATTTTAGGGATTCTGATGAGCAGCAAAGTTCCATAATCCAGACATGATAGCACTATTTCTTGGTTCACTTGTTTAATGTTATTTTCTGGAATGAAGGGTTTAATTCTTCTGAAGAGTCCCGGTTGATGTTGCGCCTCTTTCGCAGGGACTTAACGTGAGTTTGAAGATTCAAGTTCTTCTTCAGGAAGAAGCCAAGTCATTTGGTGCATTGTTCACTGGAGGGGCAGCAATTCAGCATTATGCATGCTTTCAGCCTCGATTGGACCAGGACTTTGTTGCTTGAGGGGCAATCCAAAGTACCTATGTCTTAAGTGGTTCGAGTTTCAGTTGATATATTGTCATCCAGTGTTGCTCACCAGTTAGGACTCTTGCTGCTACTTCGATATCATTCAGCGAGGCAATTTTCAAGTAGGGATGACTGATGTGTGCGAAGTGGTTGCATATACAAACTGAAAAGTGTGGTAGAAAGTGGGACACATTTCTGGAGCGTAGAGGGGTTGGAAACGGAGTCTAGCACCTTTCTGTGTTGTACCGACTATTGAGGTATGACGAGAAACAACGGAGGACCCATCCTCTCAACCCTATTCATTTCCTGAAGATCTCAGTAAGAATTGGGTAATCCATGTTTTACGGCACCTTGTAACAGGGAAGTTTTGTTTGGGTTTGTCCAGTGTGGTTTGCTAATATCTTTGAGAAGTATGGAGAATATGGGTTTAAGAAATGAGAAGCTGCTTTCTGACCCTTTCTTGTCGTCTGTTTTGTTGCCCTGATGACAGGACTTTCACGGAATGGATGGTTTTTGTAGGGGATAAGAAAAGTGTCTGAGTAGTCCATTGTGATTGGTTTCTCAGATTTGATCTTCCCTTCTTTAGCAACAAGGAGGATCAGAATTGTACCTTTATGCCCTGATTAGAAGTTCATGGTTGGAATACTATCCCTGTGCAAACAGATGTTTGCCCAGGGATCGCACAGGGAATCGAAATCCCTAGTTGTGTGATAGTTATCACACCCTCAGTCTTTTTTTCTGACAGATTAAACCTGTCAAAATTTATGGGAAAAGGTAAAGAAAAAAGCATGAAAGAGCCTTTGAGACATGGACGGATATGTACCTGTCGAACAAGTTACTTACCTTCGGTAACGATATATCTGTAAGAGACATAGATTAGTTATAGATTCCTTACCTTGTGAATTACCCCCAGGCGTCAGACTGGATCCGGAAAGCTTTTTATCAGCAGTACCCCTGCGTGTCGAAAGGTGGCGTCGGTCGACTCCGCGTTAGTCGTTGGCGTCGTGGTCGCCGGAATGACGTCGCAGTAGCTACTTAGACACCGCCCTCGTGCGCTGACGTCAGTTCTGTACACGACTTTCCACGCCAGAAGCGCAGAGCCATGCAAGACACTGACCATTGGTGCACAAAACTAGGGCCCTGAAAGGAAGTCCTTAACCCTAGAAGTCAGTTCGCAGAACGGGGAGGATGGGTGGGGCGGTAAGGAATCTATAACTAATCTATGTCTCGTACAGATATATTGTTACCGAAGGTAAGTAACTTGTTCATCTGAAAGAGACAATTAGTTATAGATTCCTTACCTTGTGACTAGATACCCCATCAATATCAACCCCGGAGGAGGGTCTGCAAACCAAGTTCACACCAGAAAGTCCTGGAGAACAGAACGGCCAAAGAAGCCGTCTCTCCGGACTTGGCCGTCCAGGCAGTAGTGTTTTGTGAACGTGTGCAGCGATGCCCACGTAGCCGCCTGACAGATGTCATTTAGGGGAACTCCACGTCCCAAAGCAGTGGTAGCTGCCGTCGCCCTGGTGGAATGGGCGCGTAGCCCCACTGGAGGCACATTCTTTGCTAAGGAATAGCATGCTTTGATGCACAAAACGACCCATCTAGAGATGGTCCGTTTGTGCACGGCCCGCCCATTTTTGTCACCCACGTAGCCAACAAAGAGCTGGTTATCCACCCGGAATTGCTTTGTGCGATCCAAATAAAATGCAAGCGCACGTTTTGGATGCAGACGGTGGAGCCTCTCTTCTTCCTTGGAAGGATGCGGAGGCGGAAAGAAGGTGGGCAAAGTGATGGACTGTCCAATGTGGAAAGAAGTAACCACCTTGGGAAGAAAGGATGGACGAGTTCGAAGGACAACTTTGTCCGGATGAACAGCCAGAAAAGAAGGTTTTTTGACGAAAGAGTTTTGAGCTCACTTACCCTGAGCACAGAGGTGATGGCAACCAGGAAAGCAGTCTTTAAGGTTAGAAGTCTGAGAGGACAGTTATGTAGCGGCTCAAAGGGAGCACACATAAGATAGATTAGAACCAAGTTCAAGTCCCACTGGGGTATTATGAAGAGAACAGGAGGAAAAATATGAGTAATGCCCTTAAGGAAGCGATTTACAACAGGGGACTTGAAAAGAGAAGGCTGATCAGGAAGCCTAAGAAAGGCTGAAATGGCCGAGAGGTAGCCCTTTAGAGTGCCCAGAGCAGAGCCCTGCTGGGCCAAAGAAAGGAGGAACAAGAGAACCTCAGAAAGAGGGGCAGAAAGGGGATCCACAGCCTTTGCTGTGCACCATGCCGCAAATTTGTTCCATCTGCAGGCGTATACCGTCTTAGTGGAGGGACGCCTGGCTGCCAAGATAACATCACAGACTTCGGGAGGAAGGTCGAAAGCTGTCAACTGTCGCTGCTCAATTTCCACGCAAGGAGGTGGAGCCTGGACAGGTTCGGGTGGAGGACCATCCCCTGCTGCTGCGACAGAAGATCCTCCCGAAGAGGCAGTCGGATCGGAGGATCGATGGTCAAGTGTAATAGCTCGGGATACCAGACTCTTTGTGCCCAATCCGGAGCCACAAGAATGACTTGGGCCCAGTCGCGCCTGATCTTGTTCAGCACTCTGGGCAGAAGTGGTAAAGGCGGAAAGGCGTATAGAAGACCGGAACTCCACTCGCGACGAAAAGCGTCGCCGAGCAAAGTGCCGCCTTGGAAATTCGAACGCGCAGAACTGTTGACATTGCGCTTTCTCTTCGGTGGCAAATAGATCTAACCAAGGCTCTCCCCACTGCCGAAAGAGACCTTGCACCACCTCCGAGTGAAGACGCCATTCGTGATCCATCATGCACCTGCGGCTGAGTTTGTCCGCCCTGGCGTTCAGTGAACCTGCCAGGTGTTGAACCACCAGGGATATGCCCTGATGTTCCAGCCATGTCCAGAGGCGAAGGGTCTCTTGACATAGGGTCCACGACCCCACCCCGCCCTGTTTGTTGCAGTACCACATGGCGGTGGTGTTGTCCGTGAACACCTGCACTACTCTTCTCCGGACAGAGGGAAGGAATGCCTTGAGTGCAAGACGAATCGCCCGACGCTCCAGAAGGTTGATGTGGAGCGCGGACTCCGCCGGAGACCAGAGCCCTCTGATCTCCGCCTCCCCCATGTGGCCGCCCCATCCCAGAAGTGATGCATCGGTCACCACTGTGAACTCTGGTTGGGGAAGGGAGAGGGATCTGTCGTTGACCCAATCCTGGTTTGTTAGCCACCACTGCAATTGGTGTGCAGTGCCCTCCGAGTTCTGGATGCAATCGGACAGGTTCCCCTGATGCTGTGCCCACTGGAGCTTCAGGTCCCACTGCAGAGCCCGCATATGCCACCTGGCATGATCCACCAGCAGGATCCAGGAGGCCATGAGGCCCAGCAGCCGCAGGGTCATCCTGACCGAAACATGGGATAAAGGCTGAAAGATCGGAATCATAGCCTGAATATCCCGGACTCGCTGCTCGGGAGGATAGACCCAAAACTGCGTCGTGTCCAGAACCGCTCTGATGAAGAGGAGCTTCTGAGAGGGGATCAGGTGTGACTTCGGCACGTTGACGGAGAACCCCAGCGAATGCAGGAGGTCCGCTGTAGTCTGGAGGTGGGAGACGATAGCCTGGGGCGAGCCCGCCCTCAACAGCCAGTCGTCGAGATAGGGGAAGACTGGAACCCCTGATCTGCACAGATGAGCTGCGACCATCGCCATCACTTTCGTGAACACCCGAGGGGTGCTGGAAAGGCCAAAGGGGAGCACAGTAAACTGTAGGTGCTCGTGGCCTACCTTGATCCGCAGGTAACGCCGGTGGGCCGACAGGACGGGGATGTGAAAATAAGCGTCCTGCAAGTCCAACGCTACCAACCAGTCTCCAGGGTCGAGGGCAGTCAAGACCTGAGCTAGGGTGAGCATCTTGAACTTCTCCTTCCGGAGGAAGCGATTGACGTTCCGGAGGTCCAAGATAGGACGCATGTCCTCCTTGTCCTTTTTGGGCACCAGAAAGTAGTGGGAGTAGCAACCACGTCCTACTTCTGGGGTCGGAACATGCTCGATGGCCCTCTTGGCCAAGAGGGCCGTGACTTCCTTCTGCAGAAGCACCAAGTGATCCCCTGACATGCGGTGGAATTGAGGTGGCATGGCTGGGGGGTGGTCTCGAAGGGGAGGGAGTAGCCCTTCGGACAATGTCCAAGACCCACCTGTCCGAGGTGATGGGACGCCAGTGGTGAAGGTGATGGCGGACCCTGCCCCCTACTGGCGTGCTGTGCACTTGAAAGGAAGGACTAGGAGGGCTTGGAGGCCGCGGACGGGGCGGAGTTGGTGGCCTGACCCGCACGCTGGTTGCCCGAACCGCCACGGCGGTATCCAACGCTACCATCCAGTCTTCAGGGTCGAGGGCAGACAGGACCTGAGCCAAAGTCAACATTTTAAACTTCTCCTTCCGGAGGAAGCGGTTGACGTTCCTGAGATCCAAGATAGGACGCAGGCCCTTGTCCTTCTTGGGCACCAGAAAGTAGTGGGAATAGCAACCACAACCTACTTCTGGGGCAGGAACTCGCTCGATGGCTCCCTTGGCCAAGAGAGCCGTAACTTCCTGTTGGAGAAGGGCCAGATGATCCTCCGACATGCAATGGTACTGAGGTTGCATGGCGGGGGGTAGTCTCGGAGGGCCTAACTGCAAAACCCACTTGTCCGACGTGATGGTGAGCCAGTGGGGGAGGTGATGGCGCATCCTGCTGCCCACTGGCGATTGATGGGCCTGAAAAGTTGGACTAGGAGGGTTTGGAGGCTGTTACAAAGGGGGCGGTGGTGGACTGGCCCGCTCGCTGGCCCCCCAGATCCACGACGATGGGTCCCACGTCCCCGGCCGCGCAGGGGCTGAACAGCTTGCGCCGGCCTGTGGCCCTGGGCAAAACGTGGCAAAAAGCGGACTGCGCAGGGCGGGTGGTGGAGAGGCCCAAGGACTTGGCCGTAGCCCGAGAGTCCTTGAAGCGCTCTAGAGCACTGTCCGCTTTGTCGCCGAACAGGCGACGGCCATCAAAGGGAATGTCCTTCAGGGTGTTTTGGACATCCCCGGAAAAGCCAGTCGACCTCAGCCAGGCGTAGCTTCCAAGGGCTACCGACGTTGAAATCATCCTGCCTAGCGAGTTGGCGGTGTCCAGTCCACGGCGGATGGTAAACTTTGCTGCGTCTCTACCCTCGGCAACTGCACGGGAGAGCACGGCCCAGGCCTCCTCCCGGCACTGGGGCATCATTTGCGCCACCGTATCCCACACAGAGTGGGTGTAACGGCCCAACAGACATGCAGTGTTTACCGACCGCAGTCCCAAGCTGGAGGAAGAAAACATCTTCTTCCCAAGAAAGTCCAGGTTTTTGGATTCCCTATCAGGTGGTGCGTTAGGGAATGCGCATTTGGACGTGGGGTGGGGTGTTGGGAGAGGAAAGTGGGGTTGCCCAGGGCCGGGCGGTGACGTCGGGCAATCATCCTATCCACAGGAGCCCCTGTGTTGGGCCTGGACCAGGTGCCCAAAAGGATGTCGGTTAGGGCTTCATTGAACGGCAGCAGGGGCTCCGAAGAGCTCACTGCCGGCTGAAGCACCTCTGTCAGGAGGTTAGACCTGACCGCCACCGTAGGTAGTTCGAGGTTGAGAGCCTCGGCCGCCCTACGCAACACCACTGCGTAAGAAGCTCCCTCCTCCGTAGCCACGGTAGGAGGAGACAACATGCCAAGATCTGGGGAGGTATCCAGACCACTGGCTTCCCCCAGCTCCTCTCTCCAGTCCGGGTCGTACTCTAACTGGTCAGTCAAAGGGTCTCCAGACCCCTCCCAGTCCTCCTCACGTTCCTCTGGTTGCCAATCTGGACTGAAAGGAACACCAGGGTAGAACAAGGGCACAAAAGTACCCATCCGCGCCGGATCCGGCGTCGGTCGACGCCGGTCCGGCTCCGTGTCCACATCAGGGTGGAGGCCGGAGTCGAGGCCGGCTGGGGACACAACCGGCGTCGGCTGCGGGCGCGGTGCCGGTGGAATCGGCGCCGGGGGAGGTATAATAAGGTCGACCGGCACCAATCTGGATCCAGGCCTGGATCGAAGGGGACCCTCGGTGCCGGGGCCGGAGCCGCCGGCGTCGAAGGCCCAGGGCCCCCAACCGAGTCCACGGGGCCCGAAGGCGCGCCAGCGGAGTCAGGCTGCCCAAAGATGGCATGCATCGCTTCGTAGAAGCTTCGAAGCTGGGCAGGGGTGTCATGAAAAACCACCTGAACAAACTAGTCTCCCTTAAGACTGTACGGCAATGCCAGGAAAAAGCGTAACCAGGGGACTAATATTAACCCCAGAATTATACCCTCTGAAAAAACCCACCCCTGTCCCGTGCAACCAGCACGACCGCGTATTTGAAGTGAAGTTACTTATGTGTCTTTACATTTTGTTATTATGAATCTCGTTATACAGCTTGTCAATTCTGTAGTGACCTACCGTTAACGGAAGTATGATTGTGTTTGATACTGTATTGACATTCAGTGATTTATGCTGTTGCGGGGATTCTGCTCATACACAGAACTATGCACAAGAAAACAGGACCTCAGTAAATAGGGGTGTACCTCCTATCACCTTAGTACCCAAAATCCCAACCGACTAGCAATAGTGTCTCATTCGGTCTCCTACAAATATCAAGAAGCTACGAATGTTTAGACAACCCAGAACACGAGCACTCCCGACTCACCTCAGAGTCGCTGGAACAAGACAATCTTTCGCTCTCACGTACTTGTCCACAATAAGAATAATCAGAGTCACTAAATAAGTTCAAAATGTTTATTTTGACTATAGTGATTCATAAAACAGTATGCGAACCACGACCAGCAGCAAAATGCATAAAGCTAGCATCATTAGCATTGTTACAATACCATAGAATACAAAAGGAGTCGTCATTTTATAAAGACTGTGAAAAAGGCAAAATAACTGGGCCTAATCACCCTCCCCTTGGTAGTAAGAAGTTATTTTATATAACAGAAGATCTCTAGGCGTTATTAGCAGACCACCTACCTGAAAGCCTAAACGCAAAGGTTTACATCATAGGAACAGCAGAGCTCAGCTCCATGGAACGGCTTTCTTCGAGTGTGTTTCAAAAACATGCAACAACGCTATATCAAAGCTCGATTCTTCCATACTGCAGCTGTTGGTACCATGTTTTGTCTAGGTAATTGGGACTGACCAGAACAGAATAACAAGAGACATTGTTGATCGACCTTGCACATTATGTTCAGACAGAATTGAAGGGAAAGCTGAGAACGTGAAAAACAATCTGTTATCATGTACAGGGCAGAGGCAAAGTGTCGCGAAAACAAACTCTTAGCAGAGGCGTGCGCAAAAGCAGCAGCATAGGGCAAGCAAAACTCATGCTAACTTAGCAAAGTCGACAATGTATCTAAGGGCCACATAACCCCATATAACACCCTCCTCCTGGTAAGTCAGTAGGACATAGACAGAAGAACAAAAACAGAGCTCAAATGTCAGGCAGTGTTTAGAATATTGGTGAGGGACTTTAAAAAAAAAAATTCGGAGAAAAAAGGGAAAGTTCGAAGACAAAGCTAAAGGCACTTTGAGCTGGAAAAAAAGAGTCTGTATTCCAGACAGCGGAGTAGGGACGACCCAAGTAGTCAATCCATGAAGGTTTGGGTGCAAAGGAATGCAATTCCTTCCAATAGTTCATCCTTGTCATTGGTAGAAAAAAGCGATGACATCCAATTTAGTAAGTCGAGGGAACAATCATGTTCCTCACAAGCAGGAGCATCCAAAAGTAGAAATGGGAAACTTGCGTGATATTCAATGAAACTTCGTTGTAGGAAAGTCTGCGCAGCCGCACAGATATCCCATTGATCCAAGATTCCAAGTAAAGCTGCACGCGTCATTTGACCATCCACAGAACAAGCCTCGTCATGCGCCTCTAAGGGACCCATCAACCGGCTGAAATCAGGGATTGGACACCACGTGTTCGATAAGCAAAGTTCCATCGCCCAGGAGAAATGACATCTTTTGCAATTAAGCACTGGCTGCACGCAAGTAAAATAGGCAAAGTCGTAACTTACGCCAAGCGTTGCTAAAGGCAAGCATCCAAAAGCCTCATATAGGCGATTACTGTACAGTTGTAGCTGGGCCGGCTTGTGCAGAGCCACAAAGTGAGCATCCATTACGAAGCACAAGGAGGAGAAGCAGGACACCAGCTGCCAGCGCCAATATTAAGGGAAACCCTCCGAAAACGCTGGAAAATATAGAATGAATAAAAGCCGGTATTACCCCGAATATAGTTTGAAAGGAAGAGACCAGGCCAGATCACACACATTTAAAAAAATTTGCAAGGCCTGTCGTATCAGATGCATTAAATATTTGGTGAATTAGTTCCCCAAAATGAAGTGGGAGGTTAGTGTTAAGAAGGGACTGTATCTCACTCGAGGTCTGAGCCACCTGCAATCTGAATGTTTCTCGGGCGGAAGTGAGGGCCACCTCTTGTTGGAATAAAAGGGCTTTGAGCCTGCTCAACTTGTTGAACTCTGTTTTCAAAGTCGGAATGAAAGGCCTAAGCGAAAAATCTAAACTCCCCTGCGGGGTGGGAAAAGGACATTGCTACAGCAAGTTACTCGCTGGGAAACTGTTACCAAGTATGGGACTCCCGCCCGCAAACCACAGCAGTCTTGACTGTTTAAAATGAGATAGCTGCCGTTAGTAAGCAATGTAAGGACAGGCGTGATGGATGGTACTGGGGTCCCCCTTAAAAAGCAAGCTAGATTCGGCGCTGACACGTTACACTCGCCGTGAGTTTAACGTGTTTGCACACAAGAGAGTGACCCACTGTCGCATCACACTCCTCCCCTGTAAGGAAAACCTCTTTATCCTCCCTCAGACACCGATAAGCAAAGGGCAGGGCCCATAATTCATGCAGAAAAACACTACCAAGCGGTTCAAGGCGGCCAACAGGAAAGTGTTGCATACATGATGTAAAATGAAAAAACGAAAAGGGCACAGAGATAACCCCATGAATTAACCACACAGCAGAGTCCGTTTCCGCTACGGAAAATGGTAAAGGTTCCAATTGTTCAATATGTAACAGCGTGCATACAGCATCTTTCATGGACATAAACCTCTGTTCATCAGTCAGGTTAAAAGGCAAAAATAAAGCAGTGGCATTCAAATAATCCCAAGGCACTTTACCCATTTTCAGTGTCTGCAACGTCCAAGCAAATTGCATGACCGACCTTAACTGATTCTGACCATGATATTACACAGAAACATCACTTTGCACAATATCTATTACAGAAGAAACAATATTGTCTAAGGTGTAAATGCGTGAAGAAAGTGTGTTAATGATGTTGTCCAATACAGCAAGGACTTTTTCTAAATTTGCCTGATCAATTTGACGCAGACGGAAGGCTGCTTCCATCTGTGAAAGTTTCCAAATTTCATTAAAAGCGGCATAAATAAATCGCTTGGCCCTTGGATTACGTGGGCCCAGGAGAAAATCAGCCAAATTTATATCGTTCGATAGGAGGGAAAGGTGCTGTTTCACAGATGCCAGGGTAGAGTGTTCTAACCACTGCTGGCACAATTTACCTACCGAGTATGTAGTCACAGAATGATGAGGTGGATAACGAGGGTCAGGCTTAGTCTGAATAAAACCAGATGTAACATTATAGAAACGCACCTGGCATGCATTTGCATTAGTTTGCCACACCAACCATCCTGATGAATCAACCTCAGAAACATTAAAGGAGGCATTTTGAAGGAGAGCCTGCAAAGCCTCAATGGTGTAGTTATTATGTAATCGCCAATTGTCATATTCAGCTAATGAAGGAATGGAGGGGGTATTCAGGTTTTTGGTAGTTGCAAGGCCATAACAGGATATTTGGTAAATAGTTTCATTTAAAAATAACAATTGAGTCGGGATCAGGCAGGCACGATGTAATGCCTCAGTGCCCTGTACCTGCCATGGCTTCGTGCCCCAGATTGACTTTAAATCTATAGCCTGTTTCCAATGGTCATAACCGTGTGTGGCCAACTGTGTTCTAAACAAGTTGGCGTAAATCAGTTTAGTGTGTGATAACAGGTACTTAGATGTAGGGGATTTTTGAAGCCTAAAAAATAGGATTCAGGATTAGTCAAATCATAATCTGAAAAATAGGTGAACTTATTTCTAAGAGTTTTAGAACTCCCCTCCAAGGGAGTCGGACAATGTTCCCATTGGGTAAAATTAAAAACAGGTCTCATCGTGTTGGCTTTGTGTAAAAAATGATGCCCATAATGTTGATAGCAAAAGAGATCACCATAATTGGCAGAATTTAAATACAAATCTTCAGCATCAAAGGCAGCATAATATTTTAAATCTGAAAACAATGCATGAACTGCCTGCACATCCCAATCCTCCGAATGTATGTCCCGTGTCACCACATCTCCTAATGAGACGCGAAACACGTATGGAACTCGAAGGACCTCAGTCGGGCCATGAATTTCGTAAGCTACTTTGTCCCAAACTATGCCATCAGGAACTGGGAAAGCTGAAATGTTCACAAAAGACTGGTCACGTTTCATGACATGGGACGATGTGTGAGGAGCCAAAGTTCCATCGACCATTTGTACTGCAGAGCGTTCAGGGAGATAATGGCCATTTATGAGCAAAAAGAACACTGTCACAAATCCAATTGACATGAAGAGGAAAATTAGGATCAGCATCAACCAAATGTAGGTCCATGGGGGAACGAAGTATGTCTTTTTGAACCAGGAGTAAAAAATACGCAATTTAGACGGGGGTGCATCAGACAAACTGGATGATGAGGAGGACGCGGCAGAAGAAAGGTGTGCCTGATCTCCATCACAGGCACTCACTGGACTTGCAAGCAAAGGCAAAAGAGCCGAATCGTCCATTCGTACCCGTGGGCTTGATGGCAGCTCACTCATGGAATCAATAGCCGGAATAGGGCACACAATATCCATCGCAGAAGAGGATTGTCACAAAGGTTGAAGATCAATTACAGTGTCCATCATATGAGCAGACATCCGTGGCAGCAGATGATGTCAAAGTCAATGGCGCTAAGGAAATTGCGTTGCACGAAACTGCAGGTGTCACACTATTCAGAATCGGCCCCACTGTGTAACTTGACATTGTCCACTGAGATGTACCTGTTGTCTTTGCGACCTGGCAACGGTGGTAGAAAGACTGTATGAGTACCCTTCAGTCCAAGTACTGAAACTGGAGCCCAGTAAGAGGGACCAAATTCTTTTTTGTTTTCAATCTTCTCTCTCACCAGATCCCCAATTTTAGGAAGCCAACCGGTAACAGGATTCAGTAGTGCATCAGCAGGCGAAGATGGTAAATGCTCAGTTGCCAGAGTATCACGTGCCTTTTGTAGATCCTGTAACATAGCAGAATGATTATCTACGTCAAACTTAGAGGCAGCCGCCACAATGTCCAGACCATCAAGGTCAGGAACAAACATGTGAAAGCCAAAGAGCATTTCGTAAGGGGTCCGCCCACCCAGAGATCTTTTAGGGAGATTATTTAGTGCACGTTGGACCCCATACAAGTGGGACAGCCAGTCCCTGCCAGTACCTAAGACTCTAGCTGTCAAGGATTGCTTTAAGTCACGGTTCATTTGCTCCACAACTGAATTGCCCTCAGGCCTGTATGGAGACGAAAACTGCACCTGTACCCCCAACAACTTCATTGCATCCTTGTAAGCGTTAGAGGCAAACGATGGACCTTGGTCAGAATGGAAGGTACCACAGGCAAACATCCCGATAAAGACACGCAAATCCCTTATGACATTTCGAGCGTCAGCACTACGTTGTGGCCAGACCCACAGGAATCGAGTGCACGAATCAACCGCAACCAAGATATACTTGTATGCAGTATCAGAAGAAAGAGGACCGCAGTGATCAAGATAGACACAGCCAAAAGGTCTATTAGAAATACAAAACTGAGTTTGTGGTGGACGCGGGACCATAGAAGGTTTGATTTGTTGACAAACATCGCAGCAAAGAACATAGTTACGAGTCTGTTTATATAAACCACGCCACCAGTAACGTTGCTGAAGAATAGAGACTGTTGCCGACACACCAGCATGGGCCGAAGCAATGCCTTCGTGTGCGGCCTTGATCAAAGCTTGTCTGCGGTCAGAGTTGGGAATCAGCCGATCCCCAACCGAAGGAATGGTAGCATAAGGAACCTGTTCAGGAGTTACATGATAAGAGTACTTAGAAGGGAAACCCGCAGGATAATTACCTCCCTCCCTAGTTGCAGCGACCGCTGCCAGATTCTCATTATCAATCTTAGTCATAGATCTTGTAACTGCTGCTACGGAACACGTGGCTACTGCAGACTTGGCTGCTTCATCAGCCAAAGAATTACCAAGAGCGTGCGTTCCGACACGCTGGTGGTCAAGAGTGTGAATAACATGTGTGAGAGGCAGACGTTGTTTAAGATCTGCCACTCGAACCCAAAGCGTTTTATGCTTAATTGCGCTACCTTTAGAATCGCGGTAATCATTTTGAAACCAAAAGAATAAGTTCTCATTGAACGACTGGACACAATAGTACGAATCGCACACAATAAGGGTATTCGCAAGAGGATCAGCAAACTCTAAAGCTAGAACAAGAGCACGCAGCTCCGCCAATTGCGCCGTACAGTCTCCAAGTGCCTGTGTGTGCACAATGGAAGACTTAAACTCTCCATCTTCAATGGAGCCAGCCACAATAGCGCAAGCTGCTGAATAAGCATGTTTGGAACCCGTGGCCGGTTGCGCCGAGCCATCGGTATAAATGATGCATTTGTATTCACTCAGAGGAAGAAGCGACAAAGGAGGCGGATGAACAAATTCATACTGTAAAAATTCCTGAGTCTGAAGTGATGGATCAAAGACAAATGTGACATCCGAAGACGTCAAAGAAGTAGCCCACTGAATCCAACGTGGGTGTAATGCCTTCGAGTTAGGTACACTTGCTTTAGTCACCGCTTCCAAAGCAGGGAAGGGGGTGATGCGTTTGCCCTGCGCCAGTGAGCGTTCCTTTAGAATCGCCATCTGCACTGCCGTCAAGATTTTTTCAACAGAGGAAAAACGCATTTCAGCCGCAGTGGACAAGTGTGATTTGTATGCAATAGGTATTGTGTCTCCTTCATTGAATGTTAAGTATGTGAAACCTACTGCCCCTGAAACGATACGTATTACCAGGTTGGTGGTGTTATCACGAGTCATTAAGAAGTTAGTCGCAAGCAAATCCGCCTGCAAAGACTGCAGAACGGAAGAATGTTCCATAAGCCAGCTGGCAGATGAAAACTTAGGTTGTATCAACGCATAAAGCGGTTTGATACGCTGGGCATAATCGGGAATGTAAGTCCTCCCAAAATTAAAAAAACCCAGCAGGGATTGTAACTTTTTCAAAGAAGAAGGTGGTTGCAAATGTGCACATTTCTCTAGGAAGTGAGGTGCTAAACCCTTACCCTCGTTAATGAGCTCATAGCCCAAAAAGAGCACTGCCAGATGGGCAATGTGTGACTTTGCAAAATTGAACTTATAACCGTGGTCGGCAAAAGACAATATTATGTGGTCGACTCGGTCAAGATGCGGGGCGAGGTCGTCATCAGTCAAATAGATGTCATCAACGTACGACAAGGCCTCAGGGTCAATGTCATGCAACAAAGACACAATGCGCGCCGCAAATGCCCCGGGGCTATTCTAATACCCCATAGGCAATCGTGTAAATTTTTTCTGATTTCCGTCGGCACTGAATGCTGTCGGGTCACTACTCGCACGGTCAAGATTGTGACTGTAGAAACCATTGGAAATGTCAAGTGTCGTCTTGTATTTTTTACGAACAATATTATTCACCAGCGCCGAGCTGTGTGTGTTTTGCACCGCGAAGGTGCGGCAATGGCTGTTCAAATTTCTATAATCCAATACAATCCGAAATGAACCATCAGGTTTAGGGACAGTAAAGAGAGGATTATTCATAGGTGATGTACATGACTCAATTACCCCATGATACTCCAATTGTCTTAGAATGTCACAAACCGAAGCTTTTGCTTCACGTTTGATGGGATATTGAGGTTGAGGTTGTGGCATAGAGCGCAACGGTATTTCATGAGCTGGTGAATCAACGTTCCAACCCACCTGATTGCGATACACCGCTGGGGCTAAGGCCAAAGCCCATTCCTCTGCGTAAGCCTGTGTGCGGTCCTCAGGGACACAACGTGAAAAACTCGGAAGTATCACATCTTCCCCTCTAGAAGAGGCTAACACAAAGGGTGGAGGCCAATCCCTCTCCGCCAATAAAATGTCATATGTAGCGGTTAAATTCTCCCAGAAAACCACCTTAATGGGACGTAGTATATCACCTTCAATTTGGAAAATGACTTCGTAGAGTCTATCCGGGGGGGCAACCCGGGTATCTGCAGTCTCAATAGTAACAAATGTGTCCGTTGCTGTCACATCCAGACGGGGACGTAGAGCCTCCCTGACTATGGTAACTTCTGCCGCGCTGTTGAGCAGAGTCACTGCCCATGTCCAATCCAGGAGTCGCGTTCTCACCGTCTGTGGCATATCTCGCTGTTAATGCAGCAACCTTTTTCTTTTGAAAAGGAGGTCGGGTACGAGGGAAATCACCCTGCTTGTCCTTGACTTCAAACTGTCGAGGCTGTTCACGAGGTTGTGATGCAGGTTGACTTGTACCCCGATCCTGGCGATCACCTCCACCGGCTTGTGAGCCTGAAGTTTCCTGTAAAGAACAAGGAGAACGCTGATCAGGAACCTGAAATCTATCAGGAGACTTAATTTTAGCGCGATCACGCAAGTCATAAGTACGTTCAGAAGCTTCAGGGGTCGGTGAACTGGCACGCGAACCATGCTTCTGCTGTTGGAAACCCTGTTTCTTATTCCTTTGCCAATTCTTTTTAGGAAAGAAAGGGCGCCCATCCTTATCAGGCTGGGCTTTCTGTTGATTTAGAGACTGCGTTTGTGTTTGAGTCGTAGGCTTATTTCCCAGACTATTGCGGCCTATGGTTTTATAAGCCTTCGCAATAATCTTAGGTAATTCTCGTGGTCTGTCAGCCTCCGCGACCGCTTCTAAGCGGTTTGCTACTTGAAAGCTAACGGCATCGCCCTTGACATTCGCAAGGATCATATCAGCAACCACGTCGAACACTCCTACCAGTCTCATCCCCAGCTCGACAGCCGCTTCGGCTCCGTGTTCATCTTAAACGCGTTTAATCACAGAGGGGAGTACGGTCATGGAGGGAGTGCCGAAACACATAGAATATACAGCTGCAAACGCCCTGCCCCAGGTGTTACAATCAGCCAATTCGGGAATTAAGTCTTTGGGTAAACTAATAGTTAAGATCCTGTGTTTCTCCACAGGAGTTGTATTAGGAAAGACAGCTTCTATCTGTACAAATTTCTCGGCAAGCCAATGAGGAAATTCATCCTTATTCTGTGGGCGTTTGCCCATGACAGCATTAACCATAAGGGGACTGATGGTCACGCCACCAGGACCCGCAGGTTGTACAGCAGCGCCAGGTGGTCCTTCTTGGACGGTGTGGGTTACATACTGTATTACCACTCTGGGGTCGATTCCGATTCGGGCCGGAAAAAGCACCGACCGACTCGGATCCGGAAAAAATACCGACCGACACGTACCAGTGGCGCCCGACACGCCAAGTACGATGCAAGCCGCGATAAATCCGACCGACACGTCAGGAAACCAAGCCGACCGACCGAACCGCTCGGAAAATAGCAATCCGGCCGGAAAAACACGCGAATCCAACCGACCGACACGCACCCGGAACAAATCCGACCGAATCGTACCCGCCAACTCCAACCCGCAAAGTACGATGCAAGGCGCGAAAAACACGACCGAGTCGGACGGAGGACAAGCCGTACGACCGACACGCATACAAAACCGAGCCGAAGCAATACAATACACCGCGACCGACGCGTACGCAGCATACAAAACTGCACAAACACAGCGTGAACGAAACGGAAAACACCGTACGAGACCAATGCAGGGTCCGACTCGGTCACAAGAACGTTTCCAACATACACAAACAGCACAAAGGAAAAATCAACCAAAAAAAGGCCAAACAAGCAATTACCAAGCCAATAAATACTGGGGGGGTGGGGACAGAGAACAAAGACACACCCACAACTCCACCTATATAAAGGACACAAATCACTACCATGAGCCTTTGCAAATGCCATTCCACTGCCAGCACCCAAGAGAAAGCAACCACACACCCACAGCTCATCCCTCACACAAGCCACACACCAGCAGCACACCAACAAATACCTACCTCACATACACCCAGCACAACACACACCCACACACCCTCACCTGCACACCAACACACACATCACCCACCATCACCACCCATCACCATGCCCCCCAAGAAGAATCACAAGTTCCTAGATTGTGAATTGGAAGTCCTGGTAGACGAGATCCTCAGGGTAGAGCCACAGCTGTTTGGCACATTGGTCCAACAGACCCCCATGTCGCAGAAAACCAAGATGTGGGAGAGGATCATCAACAGGGTGAACGCACAATCACCATGTCGGCGCACAAAGACCGACATCCAGAACAGGTGGTATGACGTGCGCAGGAGGGTACGGAAACTGCTGAAGCAAGATTACATCAACAGCCAACACACCGGCAGTGGCCCTCCTGCCAAGCCAATATACCTCAGGCCCTGGGAGGAGAAGGTGCGGGCCATCCTACCGCCAGTGAGCATATATGGACTAGAGGACATCCCAGAGCCTGGTGAGTACACAACAAATGTACACAATATACTGCCACAAAACACACACACATCACTGTCAAGGGGAGAGTCAAACCATGCACTCATAGCAATTACACAGCAACTAGAACAGAATCATCCCAAAATGTGTATGTCAGTCAGATAAACCCAACACATGCCATCAAAAAAGTCACATCCAACTGTGCCAACACATGTACAAACACAACCACAACTACAGCTAGGCAGTGGCACAAATAGAACTAACACACACATCCACACATGTAGCCACCACAACAACACCAACACACAGTGAAGACCACTCAAAGGAAGGAATTCTGTGTATGCTGGCCAAGTCAGTGTAGCCAATAGCATCATGGGAGTCGCAGTCACACATATTGCCCCCCCCACAACTGTCCCATCAACACCACCCTGAACCATGCGCACATCACAGGGAGTGGAGAAGGACTCACAAGATGGCTGACACTGGCTACTGCTGTGGGGAACACAAGGCCCTGCTGCCAACTGTGCACCAACAAACAGCAGGACACCACTGACTGACATCCTGAGAGACAACTTACACTCCCTGCAATGCAAGCACGTTCCATGGTGGGATATCTATCTGGCTGGGTGGGAAGGGGGACTTGCAGCACTGACCATAGTCACCAGCACCTCCCCTCACACCCCCCCCCAACACAAACTCCACAGTACCCACCTGGTAGAATGCAATGCCCTCCATCCTAACACAAGATCCCACAAAGCACCACCAGCCTGGCTTATGTTGTGTGAAGCACAGGGACACTCTTGGGACTCTTAGCCAAACAACTGCCAGGACAACACTCCCAGCCATCCTGTCAGCACAGCCAGCCCACCCCACAGGGAAGCAGAGTCAAAAGGAAGGAAGCATGGGCATGCTGGGAAGGGGGTGGAGGCAATAGCATGATGGGAGTCGTAGTCACAGACATTGCTCAGCCTCACAACTGGCCCATCAACACCACCCTGAACCATGCTCACATCACAGGGAGTGGAGAAGGACTCACAAGATGGCTGACACTGGCTACTGCTGTGGGGAGCACAAGGCCCTGCTGCCAACTGTGCACCAACAAACAGCAGGACACCACTGACTGACATCCTGAGAGACAACTTACACTCCCTGCAATGCAAGCACGTTCCATGGTGGGATATCTATCTGGCTGGGTGGGAAGGGGGACTTGCAGCACTGACCATAGTCACCAGCACCTCCCCTCACACCCCCCCCCCAACACAAACTCCACAGTACCCACCTGGTAGAATGCAATGCCCTCCATCCTAACACAAGATCCCACAAAGCACCACCAGCCTGGCTTATGTTGTGTGAAGCACAGGGACACTCTTGGGACTCTTAGCCAAACAACTGCCAGGACAACACTCCCAGCCATCCTGTCAGCACAGCCAGCCCACCCCACAGGGAAGCAGAGTCAAAAGGAAGGAAGCATGGGCATGCTGGGAAGGGGGGTGGAGGCAATAGCATGATGGGAGTCGTAGTCACAGACATTGCTCAGCCTCACAACTGGCCCATCAACACCACCCTGAACCATGCTCACATCACAGGGAGTGGAGAAGGACTCACAAGATGGCTGACACTGGCTACTGCTGTGGGGAGCACAAGGCCCTGCTGCCAACTGTGCACCAACAAACAGCAGGACACCACTGACTGACATCCTGAGAGACAACTTACACTCCCTGCAATGCAAGCACGTTCCATGGTGGGATATCTATCTGGCTGGGTGGGAAGGGGGACTTGCAGCACTGACCATAGTCACCAGCACCTCCCCTCACACCCCCCCCCAACACAAACTCCACAGTACCCACCTGGTAGAATGCAATGCCCTCCATCCTAACACAAGATCCCACAAAGCACCACCAGCCTGGCTTATGTTGTGTGAAGCACAGGGACACTCTTGGGACTCTTAGCCAAACAACTGCCAGGACAACACTCCCAGCCATCCTGTCAGCACAGCCAGCCCACCCCACAGGGAAGCAGAGTCAAAAGGAAGGAAGCATGGGCATGCTGGGAAGGGGGTGGAGGCAATAGCATGATGGGAGTCGTAGTCACAGACATTGCTCAGCCTCACAACTGGCCCATCAACACCACCCTGAACCATGCTCACATCACAGGGAGTGGAGAAGGACTCACAAGATGGCTGACACTGGCTACTGCTGTGGGGAGCACAAGGCCCTGCTGCCAACTGTGCACCAACAAACAGCAGGACACCACTGACTGACATCCTGAGAGACAACTTACACTCCCTGCAATGCAAGCACGTTCCATGGTGGGATATCTGGCTGGCTGGGTGGGAAGGGGGACTTGCAGCACTGACCATAGTCACCAGCACCTCCCCTCACACCCCCCCCCAACACAAACTCCACAGTACCCACCTGGTAGAATGCAATGCCCTCCATCCTAACACAAGATCCCACAAAGCACCACCACCCTGGCTTATGTTGTGTGAAGCACAGGGACACTCTTGGGACTCTTAGCCAAACAACTGCCAGGACAACACTCCCAGCCATCCTGTCAGCACAGCCACCCCACCCCACAGGGAAGCAGAGTCAAAAGGAAGGAAGCATGGGCATGCTGGGAAGGGGGTGGAGGCAATAGCATGATGGGAGTCGTAGTCACAGACATTGCTCAGCCTCACAACTGGCCCATCAACACCACCCTGAACCATGCTCACATCACAGGGAGTGGAGAAGGACTCACAAGATGGCTGACACTGGCTACTGCTGTGGGGAGCACAAGGCCCTGCTGCCAACTGTGCACCAACAAACAGCAGGACACCACTGACTGACATCCTGAGAGACAACTTACACTCCCTGCAATGCAAGCACGTTCCATGGTGGGATAACTGACTGGGTGGGTGGGTGGGTGGGAAGGAGGTCTGGCTGTCAACCAAACACAATCAATGCAGACCATGTTCACACCCCAGAGAATACATAGAAATGCCCAAATAATGCAGGACAATGTGCCACACCAATATCAACCCCTGACTGTGACGACTTAGGACAATACAATGTACAGGCCCGCACCCCGAGGCACAGTCACAACTGTCAGGTGTGTCAACCACTGATGCCTGCAGAAACATGACATACATTGTTTGTGTCTCCCAAAAACAGGTGATGATAGGGACACAGCAGCAGACGCTGAGGAGTCCCAGTCCCAGGCTCAAGAGGATGCCGAGCTCACTGGCGTCGTACAGCCTCTGTCCTCCTCGGACGATGAACAACCTGGCACATCCGGTGCAAGTCAACATGCTGCACCAGCAGGACCACCAGCTGCAGCACCAGCAGGTCCACCAGCTGCACCCCCTGCACCCACCCCTCCAACGACTGTCACCACGAATACCATCCCTGCCGACATGGACAGAATAAGGAACAACACCAGCGCAGTGACCCTGGACCAACCTGGGGCCATGGACACCACCACCACCACCAACCCCCAAGGTGGACCAGGGTTATCTGTGCGTGCAACTGCACACACTGCACATGTCAGCAGGGGTGGTGGGAGGGGTGGGAGACAG